>JAVRRP010000354.1:0-20069 GCA_036872775.1 Oleoguttula sp. CCFEE 5521 | reverse complement strand
CCCACGTACCCCAGATCAGCTTAAGAAGGCGATGAGAGAGATGGGTACCTTGGGTGCCTGCACGGGTCCTTGGGGAGCGCCCCAAGAAATCACGAACCCGGACGGATCGAAGCAGGACTGTAATGATCCGAGGGCTTACTGCAATAGCGCCGTCGATGGCACGGATCCTCAAAAGGCGTTCATGTTCGCCAAGTCCCTGTTCCCTGCGACCTCAAGGCTATACAGAGACAGTCAGACCCTACTCAAACTACATCGAGCTGCATACGAGAACGGGTTCGACGCGGCAGAAGATATAGAAAGCGTGGCACGAGGTGCCACTTCCACGCACCCGCCGAGGGGGTCAGCCACGAAGGTCGCAGACACAGATGCTCCCGCTTGGGAAAGTTTCACCGTGGGCACTCGTGGCACTCAAGCCAAGCAAAAAGTTTCGGGTTTCCGCGTTTTCTCCTCAGCGCCTAACGCCATGCCAAGGAGGAGCCCCAAGCGAGCCCCAGCCGCTGCATCCACGCGCAAGCGTGGTCATACTGTCGCACTCGCCGATGATGACGATAATGTGGTTCTTGGGACGGAGAAATTGAGCAAGAGGACGAAGAAGCCGCGGAGCAGGGGAGGATGAGTACACTGGGACAGATCGACTTTGTTTGGGGATACAAGGGACTTAGTGTGACCGAGAGGCACCCAACGGTCTGTACTCAAGCAAACCCAAAGCGACCCAACGGATTGTGCCCACGCAAACTCAAGGACCCCAAGGATACCCAAGAGAATTCAGAGGTCGTTACCTTGACAGAGCTTGTGGACGAGAGAGAGACGACATACCAGCTGGTGTGAGGCAATTCACTTACTGTAGAAGCCCCAATCTCATAGACCAAACTCTACCAACAACATAGTACTATAACGGCTCACATGTGACACGTTCGTCTATCCCAAACCACTACTGCGTCCCCGTCCTCAAGCCCATGACAACGGACTCGAGCGTGCCTAAGGGTGATCAAGACATGTTGCACACCAGGAGATTTCGATGTCTGAGGACTCGGATCTGTATTATGGTCTTCTTACAAGAAAAGCCAAATATAAAAAGCTATATCTTCGTTGAGCTTTGTTTTCGAGCTTTATAAGCGCATTGGAGCTGTCTGGAGCTCTGCTGCGCCCTACCGCTCCTCGCTCGACATGCCACCTGATCAAAGAAAACATTTCCAAAATCCTCCCAAAACGGGTAAATGTAAGTCATCTCCTAATCTACCTTCCTTTAAGCTGTACCCCATCTTTACATCTGAGCTCCATGAGGTCGAACATGGCATCACCCAACACCATCGCCATCACCTCCATATCCGCAGACATCGGCTCCCTAATCCCAGGCAAACGCCACGCCCCTGCCGTCCTCCTCAAAGCAGGACTCGCGCAAGGCCTGACACACGTCGGCTACAAAACCACCTCCCACAACGCCCTCCCCGACGGCCCAGCAGCCTGGTCCTTAGCCTCAATCGACCCCTCCGGCGTAAAGCGCGAGAAAGAAAATGTCGAAGTCAACCACCGCGTCCACGAAGCACTTACTAAGACCCTCAAACCCATCGAAGCCGATGGCAGACCTTCCATCCAGCTCATCCTCGGAGGCGAATGCTGCCAGCTCCCCGGCATCCTCACAGCCTTCTCCCACTCCCTCGCCCCAGCGCGTGTAGGATTGCTGTACATAGACGCCGATGCCGATCTCACTGTCCCAAACGCCCCAGGTTCGAGCGGGAACTTCGCGAGCATGACGATGACGCATCTCATGTAGCGTCCTGGCGCGTTGGAGAGTATGGCGAGTTTCGTACGGCCTGATGGCAAGCCGCTAGTGGACGCTGGGAATGTCGTGTTCTTTGGGTTGAATCTGGACGGGGGTGGCAATACGAGGGAGCAGCTCAGCGTTCTCTTCGATGGCGGGCATCGCGTCTTCACTTCTTCGTCCATTGCTGCTGCACCTGAAGAGCGGGCGAGGGAGGCATTGGCGTGGCTGGAGGACCGGGTTGATGTGATCCTCGTGCATTACGATGTCGACTCCATTGATGCCGGCAGCTTCCCACTGGCAAACGTACCGCAATTTACTGGCGTGAAGATCGACGATAGTTTGAGAGCCTTGACAGTGCTGCTGGGAGGAGCCAAGGTTGGCGGATTGATGGTGGCGGAGGTAAATCCAGATCATGATCCAGGGCTGAGCATGACTGGCAAGCTGGTAGAAGGGATTGTGGATGCCTTCAAAGCGAGGAGGAAAACGCCAGAATGACCCGCTTGCGCTATCAGCCTCAAGGACGAGGCATGAGATCGCCAATCTCGCCTTTTGGCAAGCTGGCTGCTGAACAGAGAGCCTTGTGGCAAATCCTCCTACGGCCCAAAGGATGCTCTCGTACTTCCAACGGCGCTGAAGCAAACGTTTGCTCGGAAGTCTCTGGGCACACAAGCTCAGGCCAGCGGATGCGAGTGTCAACAATGCTACCTCTTGCTATCGCCGTATCAACGACATCGCGGTGCGAGGTATCGTCGATCAGCAATTGGCTTCAGTGAGCGGCATAGCTGTGCGGAACGTGGTCAGAGGAGTAAATAAGGAGAGCAATGTATGAGCGATGAATCTTGCGCCATGTATGACATATCTCAGCTGTAACCACGCCCGCTCACTACACCTACTCCACCCGGTCCGAAGTGATGGTCTCGCACCCACGCTATCGATAACCCATCGTCTCCTATCAAACGCAAGTAAATCGTCCTCTCAACCCCTGCAGCTATGTTCCATCTCCACTACATGAGCGACAGGCGTCTTTCAGCATCGACCGCTGTCTGATGAGCACAAGCAGAGACCAGTCGTCCGTGGAGTGTTGTCTGCTGCGCTCTAGCGACGGAGCAGACCACAACCGCGTGCTTGCCCAGTATCGCAAGAGCCCATCAGGTGCTGGGGCGTTCGATCCGCTCAAGCCTGCACTCCAGTGACAACATGGTCGTTTACCGCGTGCCCGGAAAGCTTTCTCCTCAGTGCATCCACCTACACGTCCTACGCGCCCTCCACCGGATACACCCCACTGTCTCCCTCCTCAGCACTCTCAGCCTTCTGCAGCGGCTTACTAGACGTCGGCATAACAAAGCCACCATTCTTCGCCGGCTTCCGCTCTGGAATCTTGATAGGCACACCCGGGTTGATCTTCAGCTTATCCGGCAAAGGCTCGCCTCGGACCACAGCCTCCATCTCGCTCTTATTCAGCGTCTCGTACTCCACGAGCGCATTGGCAAGTCGCTCCAGAGACTCCTTATTGTCTGTCAGGAGTGTGTAGACGCGGTTCCGCCCCTCCTCTACAAACCGCCGGACTTCGGATTCGATTTGCTGTTTTGTTTGTGCGGAGAGCTCCTTGTAGCGATGCTCAAGGTCCACATTTCCGAGGAGTTCGGACATGCCTGCCTTTGTCACCATCGTGTATGCTGATCGTGTGGCTTGCTGAATGTCGCTGCTCGCGCCTGTGCTGGTGTTCTCCACGCCGTAGATGATCTCCTCCGCTACCTTGCCGCCCATGCAGACATCAATATCAGCTTCAATCTCCTTCCGCGTCACAGACACCTTGTCCATCTCCGGCAGCCGGAAGGTAACACCCAATGCATGACCGCGAGGCATGATGGTAGCTTTGTATAGTGGATCGGAAGCAGCCGTGAGCATAGCGACAAGCGCATGTCCGGCTTCGTGGTATGCTGTTGCGATCTTGTCCTTCTGCTGAATGACCTTGCTCTTTGCCTCTGCGCCCATCAAGATCTTGTCCTTCGCCCATATCATGTCTGCGAGTGTGACGTGCTTGCTCTTTTGCTTCGACGCGTGGGTAGCGGCTTGGTTGCAGATATTCTCCAGATCTGCGCCGGAAAAGCCCGGAGTGCCGCGTGCGATCTCGGTAGCGTCAATGTCAGCGCCGACTTTGATATTCTTGAGGTGATGGTTGATGATTGCGATGCGGCCACGGGCATCTGGGAGTGAGACGTCGACGAGGCGGTCGAAGCGACCGGGGCGGGTGAGGGCGCTGTCGAGGGATTCGGGAAAGTTGGTAGCACCGATGACAATCACTCCAGAGGATTGGTCGAAGCCGTCAAGTTCAGTGAGGAGCTGGTTAAGAGTCTGCTTGGCGTATGCAGCGTCGCGAGCGTGGCGCTTGCCTCCTACTGCGTCGAGTTCGTCAATGAAGATGATTGCTGGACTCTTCGCGCGGGCAGCAGTGAAGAGGTCGCGGACGCGCTTGGCTCCAACACCAACGTAGATCTCGTCGAACTCCGAGCCAGACATGTAGAAGAAGGGAACGCCAGCCTCGCCTGCGACAGCGCGAGCAAGGAGCGTCTTACCAGTACCAGGAGGACCTGAAAGCAGTACGCCCTTGGGCAGCTTCCCGCCAAGCGATCCGAAGCTCTCGGGCGACTTGAGGAACTCTACGACTTCCTGCAGCTCTTCTTTCGCCTCATCAACGCCATGAACATCGGCAAAGCGCTGTGTCTGCAGCTCAGGCTTGGTCTCCTTATCCTGGGCACCACCTCGCTTCGTCATGAGGCCCGTTGCGTCGATGAGCAGAGTGATGACCACAAGCGCGACATATCCGCAAGCCGCAAAGACCACGATAAACTTGACCCACTTGAAGATGTAGCTGCCCATGCTCTCGTCGACCACGACATAGAGAGGCTCGTTCTTGGCTCCAGACCCGTTGCGCGAGATGCTGACATTACCGCCCTGCGACCGTGCCGAGATGGCTTGACCAACAGCCTGAAGTTGTTCGCTGCTCATGCCGTTGCCTGCGCCTTGCATCTGTTGGCCATTCCTGCCTGCCATGCCTGCTACTGCGCCGTTGCCAAAGTTCCCGGATCCGAACGAGCCACTCTCGGCAGCTCCTATCCGCTCCAGGGCTTTGGCGTAGACGTTGTCGCATGCGGTGTTTGACGCAAATCTGCCAGTCTGATATCGCTCGACGAGTATCTCGGGCATGCCAGCGCGGATGAGTGCCTGGTAGAAGGCGTTTTGTGCAGTGGCGCTCCCTGGATTGTTATTCGCAGTCTGCTCGAGGTAGGCGAGCATGTTCCGACTGGCGCCGCTGTTGCCGTTGTTGCTCGATCCCCATGATGTGCCGAAGAGGGTGCGCTGCTGCACTAGACTGACTATCGATGGCCGTGTTGCGCTATTGGGTGTGCGGAAGGCTGTCCTGCTGGCGGTCGCGAGACATCGTATGGGTGCTGTCCTCCTTATTGCTGGATTCCGCAGTGCTGCTCGTAGTGCCAGACGTGGCATGGCTTCAAGGGCTGAGGCCATGTTGGCGGTAGTGGCGATGTGTTGGCGGACAAGGCCGCTGACTGCTATGTGGGACGCCCAGCCGGAGGTAGATTACGAGATGCAATGCAAGAATGAATTGGTGAACGGTGAATCAAAGGTGCTGATTGGGAGGAAGGTCCTCGATCGTTGACGCTCTCACGTCCCCGGCGAACATTCGAGGCGACGATGATGTGCTGCAAGTCGTGACACGTGAGATCCGGCCCGAGTTTCCCCGGATTACATAATTACATCCTCTGGGATCTGCTGGCAGGTGTTGTGGGAAGATGTATCTTCTGTTTGCGGTAGCTCAAGGTACTGGACTAAGTGATCTTGGAGGGAGACAGAGGCTTGAGTGTTAAGCAACAGGGCGCAGTACAGTTGCATTCGACGATACCGAGGTGGACATGCCGGGTCACATAAGGCGTTCTGCACGCCGGGCTGCTCGTAGGACTTGAACCCCATCGTGCCTCCTGCAACCCCTACATTATATTAAATTCATCACTGCATCGTAAGTCCTTTCCGTGGAGCCGATCACAACGATCACACAGTGTTGATTCGCTGCGATATGGTAGGTGACTTCGAGACTGCTTCCTTTGCTTCTATCACGTCTCCTTACCCGCCTCAACTTCGACTTGTACTGAGAGGTCCTGAGGCCCTTGGAGAGCTGATTTCAGAGCAAGACATCGTCACCTAGCACTCCACCCTTGGAGTGGCTTCTGGAATCCTAGCGCAGCTACGTCACTGCAGGGTGAAGCAAAAGCATTGTGTCGATTCACAAGGTCAACCTTGCATGCCTGGTGAACAATACTAACCGCCTGAGGCCCACATATGCCAGCTCACATCAAGCGTCATCTTCCACATCGCCGGACTGTCAAGTTCAGTACCCGCAATCTGATCATGGCGCCCACAAAGAACGACGACAGCCTCGTAGTCGAGCTGATTCAGAAGGCCAAGGTCGAAGAGCTCTCTGACGAAGACGGCATTCCATTTCCAGGCAGACATCTCACAAAGTCTTACCTGCCAACACCACCCTGGCTTGTACCTTCATCTCTCGATCTCTTCCCAGAAGAGCACCAGACCGCCACCTCAGACGCCTACACCAAAGTCCAAGCCGAGTGCCTTCCCCATCTCTTAGGTGAAGATACCCAAGACCTCCCTTTAAACAAATACGGCATACCACATCTCCGCCGCGCCCAGCATGCTGCCTTCCTCCATGCCTCCCTCGGCGATCTCCCCTCAGCCTACATAGCCCTAGACGCCGCCCGCCCATGGGTTTTCTACTGGGCCTTCTCCGGCCTGACAGTCCTCGGCGAATCAGTAGTGCAATACCGCTCCCGCCTTATCAATACTGTCCGCCCGATGCAAAACCCACTCGGCGGTTTCGGCGGCGGCCACGGCCAAACAAGCCACTGCGCTGCATCCTACGCCTGTGTCCTCGCCCTCGCAATGGTAGACGCGCTAGAACACGTCAACCGCCGCACGATCTGGCACTGGCTTGGTAAACTCAAGCAGCCCAACGGCGGCTTCCGCATGGCCGAGAATGCGGAAGAAGACGTCCGCGGCGCCTACTGCGCCTTCATCATGATCACAGTGCTGAATCTCCCTCTCGAGTTGCCACCCTCCTCCCCAGCCCGCAGGGCAGGCCTGCAACGCTTCGACGACAAGCTAGGCGAGTACATTTCCACGCTTCAAACCTGGGAGGGCGTCATCGGCGCCTCGCCCCCATGCTGCGAAGCACACGGCGCCTACGCCTTCCTCGCCCTAGGCACCCTAGCCATGATCGACGCTCCTCACATGATAATCCCGAAGTACCTCGACCTGCCCGCGCTTTTTCGCTGGATGGCACTACAGCAAACGTCGCCAGAAGGAGGCTTCGCCGGTCGCACGAACAAGCTAGTAGACGCCTGCTACAGCCAATGGATCGGCGGGACGTGGTCGCTACTTCAAGCCGCCCTGGGTCCGAATGCGCCAGAAGTCCAGGGCAAAGACCTCTGGAACAAAGCAGCGCTCGTCCGCTACCTTTTGACCTGCTCGCAGCAGCCGGGGAAGAAGGGCGGGATGCGTGATAAGCCTTCTACTAGGCCGGATGGGTACCATACTACGTACGCGTTGGCGGGGATGTCGGCGGCTATGAATCAGTACACCTATGATGCAGAAGGACCTGTGAGGGACGAGAGAGGGAGGTTGATGGCGGGGTTTAATTGGAAGGCGGAGGGGGTTGAGAAGAAGGTCCTGGCGGGCATGGGGGTTGAGGAGAGTGGGAGGGTGGGGTATGTGCATCCGGTTTATGTTATGCCTTTTGATGTTGTGGAGGGATTCAGGGAGAAGTTCCCGAGTTGTGGGTTTGAGGTTGAGGGGGCAAAGTCGGAATGAGATGGGAGATTTTTGCGACGATAAAGAGAGAGCAGTCGGAGGACGACAACAGGGTGCACTTAGCACAGCGAACGTTTGTCAGACTGCCTATTTGAATAGCATCACGGTTTCTGGATGAGGAGTGCTAAGCATCGTGGCACACGGGTGTGGCGTTATGAACCTCTGCCACAACCGCACATCGTCCAACAACCTCCTTTCGCGGTGCAAACGCATCTCACTATGACCCTTTCCAATAGAGCTTGTGAGACGTAAGACTGTGGAAGTCGAGATCTGCGACTAGATCGTAATTGACCTCGCTTGACCGAAGCGACCATGGACTTCCCTTTCGCAGCTTCCGACCCATCAACATGCGTTGGCATTGACTACATGTGCCGTGACGGCGACGACAAAACACCCCAGATCCACGAACTGACCACCGGAGAACAAGCTCACGACTTTCTGACCTCACACCCAGAAGCCTCTCTCGCCTCCATCCGTCTTCTCACAGTCCATCTCCCTCAAGGCTCAAGCGAATTTACCCTACCCTGGACCCGCGAATCAGTCGAACACGCCATTTGGGGAAGCGGAGTCTACACTGATCTCGCTGCCAGTCAGTCTGGAGGCGTCGCCTCGTTTCCTGGCGAAGACTGCAGATTCATTCTGCAGACGCCGAGGGATGGTGGGCCGTTTTGTTCGTTTGCGCTGTCGAGGCGAGGGACGGCGGTGAAGGGCGTGTATTGCTTCACGACGCTGTCATTCGATGGGAAACGGGAGGGAATCTTTGATCCAGCGGATCTGCTAGACGATACGACTCTGCCGCAATCTGGCTGGCGTTCTACGGGGTTACAGATTGTGGCTATCTCTACGGCTTTTCTGAGGCAGCATGTCGCGTGGCTGTCGAAGCGAATCAACGCCGTCACCTCCAAGCTCTCCGAAATCGAGACTGCGCTCTTTGCTCCGCCCACTCGATCCCACGAGCCCAATCTACAGGCTCTAAACCACGCTCTCCACACCCTCTCAACGCGACTCCATGTCCTCCATCGACGCGCAAACTTTGAGTCCCAGACTCTCTCCGCAATCCAGACGCTCTACTCCGGCTCACGCTATGGTACCCACACGCCTTACGCACCCCTGTCACCCCTGAGAAACACCATCGAATCCCGGACCTTCGACCTCACAGCCGTTCCTGCCCGTATATCTGCCGCGCGAGAAACGATCAATACATTGATTCACCAGCGCAATCAAACACTGCATCTCGAAGTCGCGGAAAGCAGTCAGCGGATTGCTGAAGCTACACTGAGTGATGCAGCGAGTATGCGAGTCATTGCGGTGCTGACTATGTGTTTCTTGCCCGGTACGGCCGTGGCGGGGATCTTCGGGATGGGCATGTTTCTGGATCTGGGGTGGAAGTGGATCTGGGTTTACTTCATTGTCACCGTGCCGCTGACGGTCGGGGTGTTAGGCGTGTGGTGGATTTGGCTGAGACGGATGCGGAAGCGAGGTAACGTCTTGGACATGATGAGTGGGACGAGGAGAACGCAATTCCATGATGTAGAGGCTGGTGAACCGCATGCCGTGGAAAGACTTCAAGCTCAGGACCATGAGACTGTGGAGATGCATGTCTTCGACACTACGCCCGAGAAAGGCAACGCTTGAACGCTTAAATAATGGTCCATCGCGATATTAATCCTCTAAGTTCGCCACCCCGCCGAGCACGCTGCATGCTGGTCCCACGCCGAGCGTGAGGAACATGGGTCTGGCCACCAAGGGCAGTGCACTGCGAGGGAAGTCAGCTTAAGCTACAGTAATAAGTGATGGCTCTTACTGTACCATGCCATAAGAGAACGTAACACGGTATTAGCGGACACTGCTGATGCGGCGAAAAGTGCGTATGTATCGACGAGGAAGTTGATGCATTGTTGGAAAATGACGTTAAAACCAGCTCCTATGAACACAGTAGCCACCGTGGGTATCGCCCAGTGATATCTCGGATCTGCGGTCCAGCCGAACCAGAAGATACCTATCACGAACAGAATGCCTCCCAAAACCATTGGAGGCAACCTAGCTTCCGGGACTGCTCGACCTTTATTCGCCGCCACGATCCTGGAATAGCGCGGCTGGTTGCCGAGATTGATGCCCATCGCACTGATTACGCCGACTAGCAGTCCGAGGAAGGGCAGTGTCGACTGCACTTCGCCCATGTGCCTGTGCTCTCGATACACGATTGGAAAGACCTCCAGTGTCAGGTACAGCAAGCCGTACACGAAGGACGCGTATATCGCGATGCATGTCACCATCGGCTCCGTGAAGAACATCCGCAACGGTCTCGAGAGGTGCTTCGTCAGGATATTCTGCAGCGTCATCTTCACAGCCTCGTGAGGGTGCCAGTACCGCTCATCCCCGGTCTCCTTGCGCATCTGCTCTGCCTTCCGCTTGAGTAGAACGGGCGGGTAAAGCTCCGGCATGAAAGTCAAAGCCAGCAGGAAAACGCTCGCAGCCCAGATCGCTTCGATGAACTCTGTCCACCGCCAACCCAATCCTCTAGTGACTGTTACGGCAGAACCGATGACAGGCCCCAGCGTCGGACCACCGCAAACACAGACAGCGTAGAACGTCACTGCAATCCCTCTTGCACTGGGTTCGTACATATCTCCTAACGCGGCACTGACATTCGAGATCGGCGCACTTGCGAATACTCCGCCGAAGAACCTCGTCAAGAAGAGCGCCGCTGCGTTCCGACTGAATCCAGTCCCGATGCTCAGAAGTGACAAGGCCAGCACCGGCGGAAGCATGCTAATCTTCCGGCCATATGTCTCAGATATGGGCGCCCAGAGGGAGGGCCCAAAAGCAAAGCCTAGGACGTAGAGGGCGACCGTCAGGACTGTGGTCTCGTGGGTGAGATTCAAGTATCGAGCTATGCGTGGCTCCGCTGGGGCTATGATCGAGGACCCTAAGCTGCCAGCTAGGGCTAGCATGCCGAGTTGGAAGGTTATGAAGGCCTTTCTTGAGTTTGGGAAGATCCGAGGGTTGAGAGGGTCGTTTGGGGCGAACGTGACGAGGTATGGGTCGGGTCCATCGTCTAGTGATGATTTGGCGGTCTTCTCGATGTCGGTAGCATTCTGCCCGACCGAACTGGGCACTGTCTGTGGGACATCTTGTGTGAGGTCCAGGACCGAGGTGCCAAGACTACTTGGCTCAGCGTGCTTGTCTTCGTCGTCAAGCTTGTCGTCAGCCGTTTCCGTGGCAGCCGAAAGCCGACGCGACAACGCCATACGACTTTGCTCTCACAAGGACGAGCGACGAGTTGGGTAGAAGCATCTTGGCGTTTGAATTGGACATGTAGCCGGTATGTCAAGACGGCTAACGGCACGATCGAGGTGGAGGAAGAGAGTGACGTGCGAGGTCGGCTAGATCGGGATGTTCGGCAATGATGTGCCGGTTCGTTGACTTCACCTTACAATGCTTTCGCGAAGTCTGTTTCGTACCTGTAGAGCATCTGGCTCTCGTCGATATCTGGAAAGCTCTACGGCTTCTATAAGCGCACCCATCAGAGGGAGCCTGATATGCAACGCAGGTGAGAAGACAGACCCAAGGTGTCACTTGTTCTCATCGTGATAAGGCTCTCCTAGTCATATATACGGAACGCTCTACTGCCACGGCTAGAATTATAGAACCATTGGAAGCAGTCGAGGACATTGGAGACACAGACAAAGTCGGGCACAGGTTTACGGAACAGACTTTACGAAAGCATTGTACCGTAGCAATGATGCTGATCGCCATGCCAGTGACGGTGTTCGCCGACCATCAGCGAAGTCCCGACGACTTGGCTTGGACTGATGATGAACGGCAATCCGCCAGTGCTATGTAGGTTGTGTTTGGATATCGTAACACGACCAATAGAGATGCAGTGAAACCAAAGAAATCTATTGAGCAAGTGCAGTAGTCTTCGACGACCTATCCTTTTGTGCACTTCTAATCAGCGATTCCTACTTAGTCTCTCCTTCTACCTCCATCTCTTCCTTCGCGTGCTGACATTTGCTCTTCCTGTTCTCCTCACGTGCCTTTTCGGCTGCTTCCTTGGACACTTCGTACCCGCAGCAAGTCGCAAGCTTCAGATGCACCCCCTTCCTGTCCTCGTCGTTCGCGCCCCAGAAGCTAGCCTTGAAGAAACGACTGACCTCATCCCAGGGCGTCCTGAAGTAAGAGGTGTTCTCGGGAACGTCGCCTCTTTCGGTAATGCCTTTGCGTAGGCCGATTTTTGTCTCCTCGTCGTACTGCCGACAGATATCTTGACTTGGCCAAGAGTTAAACTTCACCCACGTATCTGAGCCATAATCGCGAACATAAGGCACGCCGCCAAAGACATACGTCTCGTACGCGAAGCCTGCTTCAGCACAGGGCTCTTCCATGAAGAAGACTTGTGACACTCTGCATCCTTTGCGCACTCGGCCACGGTACGCAAAGTCCACCGCAGCGTGTGCAAGCTCATGCAGCAACGTGGTCGCGATATGGAACCAGGCCTTCTGCAGATCCGCAACCTTCATCTGCTGCCATGCCAGGCAAGGACGTAGTAGTGATCCCCTGTCTAGTGCGATGAGCGCGTAGATCTGGCGCTCACTGGCGGGCAGCCGTGGTACCGCAGCCCATTCGCGCAATTCTTTGCAGTACTTCTCATCCGTCTCGGGAACGTCGACAAAGTTCATAGGCTGACACCACGTCTCACCAAGGTCACTGGGGTCCAAGACTTCGAAGGCGACGAAGACACCTTACCCAAGAAGCTCAAGCCAGTCCAATGTCTCCTCTTGTTCCGACAGACTTAGATCATCCTTTGCGTAGAAGGTACGATGCGGATGTTCAGTGGTGGCGTGATAATCAAAGTCCCGTCCCGCGACCATGAGCCCGTGCCAGAAGGCCAACTGCGAAGGATCTTGCAAGATCGCAGATGCAAGCTGGAACGCCGGGCGGATAGCCTTCAGCATATCATCTCTACTACCGTGCCCACTGAACTCCACCCCTTCTCGCAGAGCCGCTATTTTCTCTTGAAGGCACTCCTTACATTCCTGTAATTCTCCAGATTTCGCCTTCCGGAGATTCTCTACCGCTGTGTCGTATTTCTCGCGCGTGTCGTCAACAGCGTGCACGTCGACGTATCTTAGATCAAAAGCTGAGTGCAGACCGATCTCCAGATGGCTGGATTCTGATGGCAGGCCTTGCTTCGTAAGGCCAACGTGTGCAAGCTGCTCGACGAAGAGATGTTCTTCAGGCGTCTCATGTTCGCGGCATTTGTGGCCGATTTTCGCGGGCTGTTTGGTGGTGTGCATACGAGAGAGGTTGCAGAGTGACTGGTCCTGCGCCGTGAATGCGACGCCATGTCCGTTCAATCCACCTTCCGTGGGACTGCTGAAAAACGGAGACATGCTTCTGGTCATCTCTGTGGGTTTCCGTCGTCAATTTCGAAAAGATATATGCACTTACTGGATGACATATCTAACGCGCAAAGTCGCACTGATTCGCGCCTTCCCAACTAGCGTCGAAGGGGGCTCGACCTTTGCGTTTGACACGAGGCTTTGAATGAAGTTTCGTGGTACTGCGTAATTTGCGCCTGTCTCCTCATTCAAGCCAGAACTGCTCCTGCCGTACACAGTGAGATCGTAGTCGAAGTCTCTTCCTTTATACCCGATTCTCAATTGTCCGATCTCAGCGGCCCCAGTCTCTCCTCCCATTCCCTTCTCAAATCCTCCATGTACCTCCACACCTGTCTCCCTGTCACCTCGAACTCCTCTCCTCCTTCCTTATCAAGCGGCTTCCAGCCAGGCCACCGCGAAGGCTTCAGATCCACACTTCCCTCTGGCACCACACCCACTTTCCCGCAGAAGCTCCAACCCTCCACCTCCGTTCGTCGCACACTCTCTTGACCGAGACGTGCCACTGCGCTACCCCACTTCCCCTTCCCCTCCCGGTCCTCTACCTCTTCCAGCTGGGATGGCAGAGCAAGGGCGCAGTGGACTGCAGAGGAAGCAGCAGGATATGGCGTAACTGTATGCCACGGGCTGCCGAGTAAGCGAACGAAGTATAGCGTGAGGAGATTCATGAGATCGAGAAACCAGGGTACTGGGGCGATATTCGTTTTCAATATGCCCGGATGGGTGGTGTACATTTTCGGGCGCGGTTCGCCATTGTTCGCCGACAGGAAGGCGGAGGTGTAAGACAATGTCGAGGGCAAATTGGAAGTAAGCACCAGGAGATCCGTGAGCCGTTTACTAGACTCGTACGCGTCGGGAGCCTTGATGCACTGCGGGTCATCTAGCGAGAAGAAGCGAGCGAGACAAGTCGTGGAAGTGATCCAAATCAGGCGGCTTGAGGGCCTGAGGATCGGAGCAAGCCAGGGTAGGAGAAGATAGTGCCCGAAAACGTTGGCGGTGAACACTTGCCCAAGCGGCGGTAGCCCAGACTCATCCTTCTTGATAAGTGACGACGCGTCCTGCTGGTTTGCCAACGCGCCAACGTCTGAGATCTGGAAAAACGGGTAGGTCGCTGACTGAATGGGGTTCTTGGCCAATGCGATCATGGCTGCTACGAAGTCCGTACCAAGCCAGCCGCCTATCCCTGCGTTGCAAATGACCGCATCCAGCTTCTCGCCTTTCCTTAGCAGCTCCTCTGCCAAATGTTTGACGGTGCGCAGCTGGGTCAAATCGACCGACACGCCCTCAAGCTTCACCCGTTGTAGCGCTCTAGGATCGTCGCTGCCGCTTCGTCCACCGCCTCCATTGAAGATGTGCTCGATCAATCGTTTGCGCGTGTCCTCGCTCTTTCTGGCATCGCGCGTAGAGAACATGAGGTTTAGAGATTGTGAATGAGGACGAGAAGTGAGGAACTCATCAATAAGACGGCAGCATATTGCAAAGCCGAGACCACTGGAACAAGACCTACCTGTCAGTCCAGTGACTGCTACGAAGCTGTGAGGAGTGCTTGCCTGTTAGCACCTGTGACGAGTATCCGAGTAGTTGAAGTTTCCATTGTGGAAACGCAAAGGCTGACGAGGGACCCGCTGCTCATAAGAAGTGCGAAAGTTGTGGAACGAGACGCGTATTTGTTAGCTGTCTGTAAAACGGAGAAACGTTACTCCGGCAAATATATGAGATGAGAAGGATTGACTCTTCCCGCATTCTGCTGACCTTAGACCGAGCCGGCGAATCATATGTCAATGCAGCATCAGAGCTTGCTAGACTATCAATATGTTCTATCCAATCTGTTTTTCCGATCCCACACCACAGCGCCATCTCTCACCCTCCTGAACGTCCTGATTCGATGCGCCGGTATGAACTCCTCATCTTCGGTGGCATGTCCCCATTTTTCGAGCGGAAGCCAGAGCAGACCCACGAACCGATCCATGTAGCCAACTTCGTAGTGCTCGGCAGCATACTTGGGATCCCAGCGAAGTCGTGAGAGGACTGCTGATGCCGTCGGGAACTTGCTTGGTGAATTACCGATGGCAGACGTGAGTTCCTCTTCTCCATCAACGTGGCCTGCAGAGTCCACTGTGGGCGGCGGAGTAAGCAGCCGAGTCATTGCAGTCTCATACTCGCAGCCAGCCAATAGGACTGCGTGTGCGCTGCCAGCATTGTTGTCGAAGGCGAATGCGTGTTGTTCGACTGCGGACAAGAGCTCGCCGTCCGTATGACTAGCATCGACGAAAATGAAGTACAACCACTCATCTTCTGACTGCTTGAATGCGTGCGGCCAAATGCGACAACGCTCGCACTTCAGTGCTCCAGAAGATCGCAGCTTGCTGAACATCTGCGCGATCTCAGCGACGAGACGGGCCTGAAACGCAGCGCGCTGCTTGGGTACCCAGCACTCTGCCGAGACCTGTATGCAGCTGCTGAATGTCGCTCCGATGGTGCTGGAGTGCTCTGCGGTAGAGAAGTGCATCACACGGGAGTCCGCACATGCTCGACGCATCTCCTCGGCAATGGCCGCACGACCGTCAGCAGCAATGTCACGGTCGGGTGCATAGGCCACCCGGCCGGATGCCGTGCGCAGCAGTTTCAGCTGCGCGCCGTCGGCGTACTTGCTCGTGATTCGAGTAATGGCTTCATCTGCATCCTTTGCTGCAGGTGACCACCAGTCGGAGCAGACCTCATAGACCATGGCCAATAGCGCATCAACGTCGAATGTACCCAGCTCGGCGCAGAAGATCCCACTTGCCTCTGCCCAAGTCCGAAGCAAGGTGTAAGTATCCCGCAGCATAGTGAAGTCGTCGTTGCGGACCGATCTTAGCATCGTCTGGGCATCCCACAGGCGATCCTGTGCACTCTCCGGCCTCGGACTTGAATTCAGCTTCGACACGTCTTGTTGATCTAGCGTCAATGGTTCGAAGCGTTGGCGAAACGATGACACGCCGCAGTAATGTAGCCACATAGATCCACCGCCTCCGGGCAACTGAGCAATAATGCCATCGCCTCGTGGCAGGTCCTCGTTGTCTAGACATTCAGCAACGTAGGACCAGAAGGTAGAAGATGAGTTGTCTGTGACGCAGACGAGGTGTATAGCGTCTCCGAGCGTGTGTGCGCCGATCGTGCAAGGGCCTGTCGGCAGGAGGTATCTCTGCGGTCCTGGAGCGACTGGTCGTGAGGTTATGAGACTTATTGTCGCCGTGTCGCAGTCAAGGAGCTGGGCGTCCAACGTTTGGCTCAAACGGGTGACGGCTTCGGCCACGCGGCCGATTAACACCGCCATCGATGACAACGTGGTCGGAGTTGATAAGATGTGGTCTTGATGTGGCCTCGTGACTTGTGCTTCGCGGTCCTTGTAGCTATATAGTCTTGTGACTAATGAGTCACTATGTGCCATTCAAGACTATCTGCCTTGCACAGCCCCCTGTTGGCCCAGTAGGCGCCTGAGGCGCAGTACTGAGAAGCGCTTTGCTTCGCGCAGCCGTTTAGCGCGATCAATGGCAATTGTGAGGATGCTGCTTCTTTGCTGGTGCGCGTGCGCTTCGCCTTGATCTAATTTTACTGGTACCACTGCTCGTCACTCCCCTCTGCAGGATGTCTCGGTCTCTTCTTCGCAGTAGCGACGCGATCAGATCATGATTCGCTTTCTGTTGGTCTCTGTACGTTGAACGGAGCTACATGCTCGACCCTGGCACTTGTTGTCTGTATCCTGAGCGCTCTCCTCTCTCCCATACTTTCCTTCGGTGAAAGATCGACTCTGGTGGATGTGGCGTATTCAGCATATTGGTCGAACCGTGTTGGGACAAGGCTTCCATTCCTGTGCGTGTAGCTGCGTGTAGGGCCCATTCGGTCAAGATGAGGCTGGCGGGCATGCGATATCTGTACAAGCTGTGAATTAGAGTGTATGCAGTGCTCGATCGGTCGCATGCGTCATGTGAAGGTGCGGCTTGTAAGATCGGTCTGCACCGCTACTCTTCGGCGTGCAACGCAATCGCATTGCGCATCGTAATATCGTGCTCCGACTCGGTAATCACATGCAATGCTGCAACTGCAACCTCACCGTCGCAGTAATCAATGAAGGAAGCATTGCAAGCTGCAGAATCGAATGCGCGACCTGCGGCCAGTGCGGCAGAAAAACGTAGCGCACTATCACTGACCCACGCAAAAGTATTTTTGACCCCTCCGCCACCTCCGCCGCGGCGGAGAGGGCGATGGAGCCAGCTGGCTCACGGGCATCTGTGTCTTGCTCCCCTCGCTAACGTATAGCAGAGTCCACCAGAAGCGGTGTTGCGGGAACGAAAGAACGTATAGTCCTTCATCGTCACTCGAGATGCGCCAGCTGGCCCGGACACTACGTACATGAGTACGCAGAGGTCCTGGGCACCTGTCGTGCTTAGTACAGTTCCGGAATTTGCAAATTATATAGTCGAGAATATGTCGAGGTGGGTTATGTGCACTCAGGGGTGCGCGGAATGTGATGCGATGGCATTCCAGTTCTTCTCGTGTCCTGAGAAGGGTTGTTGCTCGTGCTGTGCGAGATCGTAGTTGCGGTTGTCTGTGTTGTCGCTCGGCTCGATGTCGTCATCCGTGAAGGCAGGAGCGCTGTGAGCAGAGGCGCAGGTGCACGTATAACATCCAGTCCCCTGAAGGAGCAGCTCAGAAATCGTTCTCCCAATGCGTTTATCTTGCCATGCGCATCTATGCATACGAGAATATGCACCCTGCAATGCGCATGTAATTGCGATGGTGCAAGTTCGGTGTGCAGCGTGGGGATCGAACGCGCGATCTCGAGGCGGAAGCGCGCAAAACGCAAGCGCGCTACCAATTGAGCCACAAAATTGGCTCACACCCCCCCTCCCACCCCCGACAGCGCCTTCGCCGCCGACAGGAGGGCGCTCCGAGCTCGGAAGATCGACGAAAAAAAGGATCGGTCGACGCTAGCGGGAGCCCGGTGAAGCACTCCTATTGACCTGATTGCAGCTCCGCTGCAGATCCGAAGATCCACGGCAATCAGTCGCGTGTTGGCAGCCTACTCGATGCGGAAAGCTCGGGATTTGCTGAATATATACCCAACTTCAAGCCCTGCACGCACAGCATGACTGACAGGACATCGTGTGTCTCAACATCGCAGCATCAGCATGTCGCATGATGGCTCTGACGCTTCCAAGTGGTATCGCTGAGGCATATGCGATGCGCATTGCGTTTTCTGTTCTTGCGTGTGCAGCATGTCGCTGCCATCCGCCGCCGAGGCAGGCTTGGTCCTAGCTGGCATCCGACATATGCTTCATGTCTTCATAGACACATGTGCGCATCCAAGCCCGTGCAGCAGCGCGCTCATCGGCTCGTGATCAGGACTGATAGCTTTGCTATCCTCGAATGACGCATATGCTGACGCGCAGTCTGATGGCAAAGTCGCCATCATCATCCAGGGATCTGCTCAGGCTGGTAAAGTCCCGCTCCCAGAGTCGACCCTCGCATCGCAACACGCTCTTCCAATCCAGACTCGAACGTCTTCCGGGCTGCAGGAGCGTGTGGCCGTGGTCCTCTGAGAGACTTGCGGAGCAGGACTCCTTTCAAGCTCCGTCAGAGTAACTATGCGGCGAACGAGAAACGATTAGCAAAGCGATAGTGCAGGAAGAAGACTCATTATTGACAACAGCTGAAGTGCAGTCAGCGCCAAGTCACCAGGCAGCCGTTACAACACCTATTTCGGGTCGCCATCACTTCCCTCGAAGGATCTCATTGGCTAGGACTTCGCCCTCGCCTAGCTTGGCAAACAATCCGGCATTCACCTCACAAAGGCGACAATACTCGCCAGCGTAGTTCATCTTCGACAAGATGCTGGCATCAGGCTTCACGAACGCCCCAGTTTCACAGGCTCTGGTCGTGGCCGCCGTAGCCGGTGCCATCGCCGCCAGCTTGACGGACACCAAGTACTTCCTCTGGATCGAAGTACGGCCACATCTGCTGGACTACCTTCAGTACTGGCGACTTTTGACATGGCCACTCGTCTTCACGAACAGCACCGAAGTACTATTCGGCACCATGACATTCTACCAGCTGCGTGTTATTGAGCGGCTTTGGGGGAGCAGGAAGTTTGCTGTACGCCAAAACGCCACTTGTTCAGAGCCGCACAGAAGCATTGTGACTGACAGGTAAGTGTGCAGTCTTTCATCGTCTCGACATATATCTACACTGCCCTTATACCACCCGTGCTGCTCACCGTGATCATTCGGCCGCTTTCGTTCGGTCGTGTCAATTACCTACCAGCTGGACCAACGGCGATGATCTTCGCTCTACTGGCACAGTATCACGCATCGATCCCATATTCGTACAAGTATCGACTCTCGTCGAGTGTGGCATCCACGACATCTGACGGACAGGCTCACGGTCTGCTGCTTACTTCGAAGGCGACATCGTATCTACTGCCGCTTCAGCTCGCATTGTCGCAGCTGCCCGGGTCTGCAATTGCAGCAAGCGTAGGGTGGATCTTAGGGTTCGCCTACAGGAGAGAGCTGCTGCCAGGCACTGTCAAGTGGAGACTGCCATACTGGATCCTGGGTGGTGTAGAGCAGAAGCAGCGGTATGACAGCTTACGAAGGCGGATGGAGGGTGAAGCTGGACGGGCGAGTGGTGTGGAGACGAATGCAGGTCAAGGCGGTGCACGCAGGCGAGGAGGAGTCGGCGGTTTTTTCGATCAGTTCAGAGGAAGTGACTAATGCGAGGAACAACCTTGAGCATACAGCTTCGCCATCGGTAAAGAGGGAGCTGACTGTGCATGAGTGCGTCGATCAGGCCAAGCTTTAGGTCAATATATTGAGTACGAAGCTTCGCATACGTCTACGCGACGGATCTGCGTGATACATGCTGAACGCATAAGACCTGTAACTCGTGAAATTAGAGTAGTGCCCCAGGACTGGAGTGACCCGGTTCGTGGTGCATTGTTGCGTGGTGGAAGAGAGTATGGG
>JAVRRP010000353.1:0-20113 GCA_036872775.1 Oleoguttula sp. CCFEE 5521 | reverse complement strand
AAAGCATGTGGTTCTTCACGATCAGCACGATCAAAACCGTAGATGACCACTGCGGCTATGCCTTCCCCTGGGATCCGCTCCAGCATCTCACAAGCAACAATGCGGGCTATCACGACGTGCACCACCAAAGCTGGGGCATCAAGACGAATTTCAGCCAGCCTTTCTTCACTTTTTGGGACACCTTCCTCGGCACGAAGTGGGTTGGCGGCGACGTCTCAGCTCGCTACGAACGCGCACGTCTGGCAGCGCAGAAGAAAGTCGACACCGAGTACAGCAACTCCATCACTGGCTCTGTGCCCTCAGACAGCGTTAGCCAGAACACAGCACCCTACACATCCGACGTCTCCAACGCCTCCTCCACAGCCCGCACAACGCACTCCGTCGCCCAGCCCGCCATCCCACGCGGCAAGGCGCTGTATCAAGCTGCCGGAGGGAGGCAGCAAGTCCTCGACGACTCTTCCTCGACTGCAGGCGGTCGGAAGATCTTGGCTGAGGAGGCTGCGGAGGAGGTATTGGCGCAGCAGGCGTTGCGGAGGAGTGTGAGGAAGCGGAGTCAGAGTAGTGCGAGCGCGGGGCTGAAGGGCTTTGCTGATAGGGTTGGTGAGAGTTTGCAGGGGAAGGGGACGGGAGTGTTGGGGGTGGAGAATGGGAGGTAGGAACAAGAAGTGGGGTGGAAGAGAGAGGGAAACTGGGTATAGTAATGTCTTCTGATTGTAGTAACACGCTCGTTCACGGGTGGGAGGATACTTTTGTACACATACTCTTGGTCCTTCCTCACTGTTCCCGGCACTTATATGTTTGCTCCTTTGGATTCCAGTGCGTGGACGCCCACCACGACAGCACGTGACACCATTTGTGTGACGGGAATACCCGCAAGCCCACTTTGCAATGACGATGGAGGAAAGTCGACGCTGTGACTTGGATTACTCGAAGCGCGAGGCAGAGGGTTACTGATCACACACCGGAGCAACAGACAGAATCGTGGACGGCAGCGCAGGCGATCCATCGTCCAGTGCATCTGCAGAAACACGCACTACCAAGAAGGCTGAGAATACGTCAGACCCTGCAGTAAAGGCCCAAGCGCAACTGCACCGACATCAAACCGCCGCACGCACGCACAGGCACGACCGACTGGCGGTGGGGCACTGTTGACATTTCCTCTGCCTGAACGCCGTATTTCATATACAGAGGCGACAACAGCACACAACAGTCTCCTCATTGCGCATTACAACTCAGACGGGCGCATGGTGTTGACATCCTCTTCTACTGAATAGACGAAGCTGAGTATTGCGGAGCACACAACTTTTTGGCCCAGCATGGATGTCAATCAGGTGCTCGCGGGCACGCTGTCGCCGGGTATGTGACTGCAGTATTGAGGGGATGGCAGTGAGCAGTACTGACGAGACTATACAGACACGGCCACGCGTGCTGCCGCCGAGCAACAGCTGTCTGCCGCCGCCGAGCAAGACTTTGTACGTGGCCCCCTCCCCTCCCCGCCCCCTTCACACCACACTAACACGTGACCTGCTTCAAGGCTGGCTACCTCATCACCCTCTCTCGCGAGCTCAGCAGAGATGACGCCCAATCCCAAGTCCGCATGGCCGCCGGCCTGGCCCTCAAAAACTCCTTTTCAGCCCGCGACTTCACCCGTCTCCGCGAAGTCCAAACCCGCTGGCTCCAACAAATCGACCCTCAAATCAAGGCTCAAGTAAAGAAATACGCGCTCGACACCCTCTCCGGCTCGGACATCCGCGCCGGCACCTCAGCAGCACAATTCATAGCCGCCATCGCAGCAATCGAAATCCCACGCGAGCAATGGCCCGAGTTGATGGATGCGCTCGTGCGGAATGTCGGCGAGGGATCTACGGCACAAAAGCAGAGCAGTCTGGCGGCTATCGGATATATCTGCGAGTCTGACGATCAGGACCTAAGGGATAGCCTGGCGCAGCACAGTAATGCTATTCTCACGGCTGTCGTGCAAGGCGCAAGGAAAGAAGAGACGAGCAACGATATCCGGAACGCTGCGATTATGGCTCTCAGTGACTCGCTCGAATTTGTCAGAACCAACTTCGAGAACGAGGGCGAGCGGAACTATATCATGCAGGTAATCTGTGAGGCTACACAGGCGGATGATATTCGCATTCAGCAGGGCGCTTACGGGTGTTTGAATCGGATCATGGGGCTGTACTATGAGAAGATGCGCTTTTACATGGAGAAGGCGCTTTTTTGCTTGACGATCCAGGGCATGAAGAACGAGGAGGAGGATGTGGCGAAGCTGGCTGTCGAGTTTTGGTGCACAGTCTGCGAAGAGGAGATCAGTATTGAAGACGACAACGCACAGGCGAGCAATGAGGGTTCGACTGAGTTGAGACCGTACTTCAATTTCGCTCGCGTGGCGACTGTTGAGGTTGTGCCTGTGCTGCTGGAGCTTATGGCGAAACAGGATGAGGATGCTGCGGATGACGAGTACAATGTCTCGCGCTCAGCGTACCAGGCTGTCACGCTCTGGTCGCAGGCTGTGGGCAGCCAGGTCGTGCCGCCGGTGCTTGGCTTCGTGGAGAAACATCTGAAGGGTACGGATTGGCATTATCGCGATGCTGCAGTCTCTGCTTTTGGCGCAATGATGGAGGGACCAGACGAGAAGGTACTGGACCCGATTGTGCGCCAAGCACTTCCAGTGCTCATCGACATGATGACCGACAGCGTCGTGCAAGTCAAGGACTCTGTAGCCTTCACCCTCGGTCGTATCTGCGAGGCAGCGTACGAGTCCATTGACCCGGAGACGCTCACACGACTGATTAGCGCGCTGTTCGAAGGACTTTCGTCTCATGTCAAGATGGCTAGCAGCTGCTGCTGGGCGCTCATGAACATTGCCGACCGCTTTGCTGGCGAGCCCGGCTGCCAGACTAACGCACTGTCTCAGCACTGGCAAGCGAGTGCTCAGCAGATACTCGCTGTCACTGAGTCGACACAAGACAATCAGCTCAGGACTGCGGCGTACGAGGTGCTGAATGCGTTCATCAGCAACTCGGCAAACGACTCTGTACACATCGTCGCTGGGCTGAGTGACGTTGTCATCGATCGCCTGGAAAAGACGATCCCGATGCAGCAGCAAGTCGTTTCGGTCGAAGACCGCCTGACCCTCGAGGAGATCCAGACGTCCCTCGCCTCTGTTGTGCTGACTATCATTCAGCGCCTCGAGAGCGAAATCGCACCGCAAGCCGACCGCATAATGCAGCTATTGCTTTCTCTGCTGCAATCCCTACCTTCCAAGTCCTCAGTTCCGGACACAGTCTTTGGCGCCATCGGAGCACTCGCGAACGCGATGGAGTCGGACTTCGAGAAGTACATGCAGGCCTTCTCGCCATTCCTTCTTGGCGCCCTCAACAACCAGGACGAGCCGCAGCTGTGCTCCGTGGCCATTGGGCTCGTGAGCGATATCAGTCGCAGCTTAGAACACAAGGTGCAGCCCTACTGCGATCAGCTGATGAACAGCCTACTCAACAACCTCCGCAGCGCCGTGTTGGGGAACCAATTCAAGCCAGCTATCCTGCAGTGCTTTGGCGACGTGGCGCAGGCTATTGGAGGCGACTTCGAGGCATACTTGAGTGTTGTTGCGCAGGTTCTGACACAAGCTGCTGGGATCTCGGCGCAAGAGGAGACGAGCTTCGAAATGCTGGACTATATCGTGAGCCTCAGAGAAGGTATCATGGATGCTTGGGACGGCATCATCATCGCCATGCGCGCTGGTAACAAGGTGCAATTGCTGCAGCCGCATGTCGAGGCGATCTTCCAATTGCTTTCGCAAGTGTACCAGGACCCCAACAGGACCGAAGGCCTGCTGCGATCAAGCATGGGTGTCGTTGGGTATGCTCTTCCTTCCCCTCTTCCCAACTATTCCTCCTTGTCGGCCGTTTGCTAACAACCCCACCAGCGACATCTCCGAATCCTTCCCCGCCGGCGAATTCGCGCACTTCTTCCGCGCTGACTGGCTCACGCTCATGGCGAGGGAGACGCGTGCGAGCAAGGAGTTCTCGCCACGGACGCAGAGTACGGCGCGCTGGGCGCGGGAGCAGATCAAGCGGCAATCAGGTATGTTGAAGTTTAGTGCTCTGAACGTTGCGGATGTGCCGATTACCATTACGTGATGTGCTGGGTGGGAAACGAATATTATTATTTGGCATTGTACTAACCTCTGAGAAGCTACCAATCATGGTGGCGTGCAGATGTCTTGAAGGGATGAGCAGAAGAGGACTGCTTGACCTTTACCCTACCCTACCTACCCCACCCTGCCCTTCCGCTTCGGCCTGGATCTTTGGTCTGACCTGAGAAGCTCTCGCAGCTCCCCCGGAGACACGCCGCGATTCGATAGTCGGTCACTGAGCACACCCGGTATCGGCGCCGAGCACGATCGATGAGCCCCTAGAGCAGGTCGCGGACAAGCGAGAATACCCCGGGCGCCGACGATCACAACATCGTTCATCACACGTCCCAACTCAACATAGCGATAATGCATGGACGACTTCACCTGTCTGCCTGTCTGGCTGCCTCCAGGTTGGCTGCAAGCCTCGCAACGTCACGCAGACCGCCCATCAGAACACTCACACCCATCCGCCACCTCCTACACCACTACATCGCTACTGAGCATCGGCGTTCGCTCTTCACTGGATCAGCGATCCAAGACCAGGACGACACACTGGTCCACGCATCACGCTTGGACTCTATCCGACTTCATTCAAGAATCTGGGCAGCATTCCATCGCCCACACGACAACCCCAGCGAGTGAAGCTTCGGCTCGAGGGACACACCAGCCACTACACATCACCCGTCGGGCAGCGAAAGCGCTGCCCTGACCAGCATTAGACAGCACTGCACCACCCTGCACCAGCATAGACACTTTAATGCACTACAACCCCAATACTCTCCTTTCCTTCCCTCTGGTGTCCTCCCCATTACTCCACCTCGCCCCGTCTCACCTCAGCTGTTGCCTTCAATCTACCCTTACCCCCTGACTCAGTCCCTGAGAGATCACGCACTCGAGAGCCATTGCTGGACCGTGTCAAACATCTCTCAGAAGCGACCGAGCTAATGTCCAAGAAGGTGTCACAGGCGCTTTCTCACTCCCTCGTCCCCGCGCTGTGTCCGCGGACGACACGCCGCACAAGCACAAAGCGGCTTCTTCACCCAGCAAAACGCTTTCCTCGCCGACTGGAATTGCCATCGACTCCGCTCTCTCGACGCCTGATTTCCTTTCAGCAAGCTTTGATCTGGCCTCAGTACCATTGATAAGCGCGTCCATAAGCGCTCAATGCCGCCGAGGGCAAGAGGTCTACCCTCCTCCACTGCCGCTTCGCTGTGGAACTGGCAATGCGAGTGGAAGCGGGTGGGTACACACGCTGGCCCCTGGCGCGGTGACGAGGATGGGGCATCAGGAGAGGGAGGAAGTCATCCACAGTTTCGCGCAGGAGATCCGTCAGGGTGTTTGGCATGGCTATCCGAATACAACTTCGTCGATAGACTCTCCTGGAGTATTGGGTGGATCTTCTGGGAATGCACGCGGTGTACTGCCTGTGGACTTCGGATATGGAGCTTCTGGGCAGAGGGAAAGGGGTGGAAGTGTGGTTTGGTTTGCGGGAGGGGTTGGGAGTGCCACATCCGCTGCGGAGACTGAGTACTTGGCGCGACGAGCGAGGTCTTGGAGAACGGGGAGACGGGTGCCGGATGGGTTGGGGAGCGAACGAGGGATGCATGTGTATGGGGCGCAGCAGCTGGAGATGAAAGAAGAGGCGGAGATGGAGGAGGGAGAGGCGGAGGAGTATGTGGTGGGCCGGCCGGGGAGTCCGGGACGATGGATGGGGGTCCTGCTGAAGATGTCTGGGAACGAGTGAGGGTATTGCTACTTGTATGTTGTGGAGATGCAGTGGGCCATTGTTAAACCCCTAGAGTAGCGAAAACATCAGCAGGACTAGCAAAGCGCGACTTGCGATGTGGTAAGGGAAGTCTACATGGCTGTCCAATTATGCTCACATGGCCGGAAATGCTTACTAACACATACACTTGAATGCTATAATATATGACCAACCCTCCACATCACCTCTCCACCCGTAGCGCAACGATGGACGTCAAGTGTCAATGCGGTCACATCGCCTTTCAGACACCCACCGCAACTCCCATAACAGTCTATCACTGCCACTGTACCGAATGCCGCGCCCAATCCGCCTCAGCATTCGGCACCAGCGCCATCTTCCCCTCCGCAGGCTTCCTCCCACTATCTGAAGACCTCCGTAGTCGTCTCAAGGTCTGGACGCGGCCGAGTAAAGACGGGGTTGTGATTGATTGCTACTTTTGCGAGCGATGTGGGTGTAGGATTATGGGCATCGATCGGTATCCGGACGGGAGGATTGATGAGACGGTGTGTTTCAAGGGAGGGGTTATCAAGGGACTGAAGTACGAGGGAGCGTGGCATATGTGGACGAAGAGTGCCGTTGTGAAGATTCCGGAGGGGGCTGTACGGTGGGAGGAGCAACCGCCTGATGAGTGATTCGATCTACCGACTGTTTGGAGGAGCCCAGGCCTCCTTGGTCAAAAGCTATAGAGGAGACTGCACGGCCGTGATCTACTCGAGCATCACTCCCGGGAAGATCATCACGCGATGGGATAGCACCCGAGCGAGGACTTCGAGTCATTCAGGTTTCTACTGAGAGTGGACTTCATACACGCGCAGTTTGCGTACAGGTATCTTCCTGCGCCACGTGGTCCATACTCTACATGTGCAGAGGTACGACTGGGTAGGGTGACTTTCGAATGTTGGACAATGTCAATCACTGGCTTCTGTGCTGGCCACTTGCGCACTGCCCAATACACTGACCCGTTGCTCGGCGAAGTCAAATGCAATAGCATGACGGCCCTTCCGATAGAAATGCTCGATTCTTCTTCAAAGGAACCTCACATCAGCATCCAGGCAGTCCGTTCAGACACACAATGGCAGAACACACACAGACCCTCGGTGTTGTAATGAACGAAAGATTACCTCAAGAGCTTGTCGATATGATCAAAGCATATGTCTTTACGCTAGACACTAGCATTGCCGTGCAGATCGAGCCAGCTTACCGGCCACCTTCTATCCTGTAGGTGGATCACTTTAGTAGAAAGAGACTTGCTTTGGTGTTCCACCGAGACTCTATCTTCGAGGTCAATTGCCCAAAGCTCTGCATGCGATGGCTGGTATCGGTCCACGCAGAGCTGCAGAGCTGCAGAGCGAGATCCGCGCTATCCATCTTGGACAGCCCGGTGATGTCCGCTATGCGCAAGCCAGCGGCGTGACAAAAGGTGGGAAGCTGAGTGAGCTGCTACCACAGTGGGCTCAACTTCGACATTGCCGTCGCTCACGCAGAGACATCCACGATTCGAAGTCGGTGTCCATCAATTTCGAAGCTGTGCAGATATGGATCTACCTAGGCGCTATCTCCTAGACAGCATGGCAGTGAGTATACTATACAGGGCTCACTCTACCTTTCGTTATCTTCACGTCCGCACGGCTATGCTTCCAAGTCAGCAATCGCCGTTATTCACTTTATGACAGCCAACGTTGGGCTCACCAAAGTGGACAGCTCATCTGCCGCCTCAACCAGCGCTCAATGCAGCCATGATGGTAGATGTGCTTGCACGGCAGCCGCCTCACAAGCGAGTTGAGCACAATCACCTCCGTGCAGATCGGACACCAGATTGTCGTTGGCTTGTACCTGTCAGGCTCTGAGTCCGCAACATACACTCGCTTGAGGGTGCTCGTCACAATCTGACCCATGTTGGCAAGCAGAACTGGCGTCGGCTTCGATGGAGCATCCTGGTCGGCTGCGATACCTGGCCTGTGCGTTAGCTTTCTCTTCACTGCTCCTGCAAGCGGTCTCGGTACCTTTAGCGCTCTCCACGGTCCACCGAAATGTCGGCATTCCCTCCAATATCTCTTCCGTTTGTTGCCTTGCCTGGACAGACTTCGGCTCCTGCGCTCGAGCTTCCGCTGCGCGCTTTGAGCGCCGCCTGTCGATGTAGTACGCCACGAGGACTAAAGCGAGAAGGCCGAAGATGACGAGAAGCGAAATCATGACTGTGGGAGTGCCGGAAGGCTGAGGCGAAGGGGCCGGGGCGGCCATCGTTGGGGAGTACTAGAATCAACAGCGATGCGTGATGAGGCGGATATAGATATGCCAAGGGCTGCAATTATCATGCGTCGAGAGCTGCTTTGGAGGATAGATGCATTACAAGAGACTTAGGCATCACATATTCATGTCGTCGCTCCAATCACGTCTTCCTTTGTAGTCCAAATGATACCGACATCACGGTCTTCTGTATTGGAGGGAGCCACTCAATGTATAGGTTTACGTATTGCGCGAGTCGGAGATGTAGAGTCGCTGTGGTCAGGGCACCTGGCGATGTGGTAAGAGGAATGCAAAATGCCTCACGCAAAGCACGTAAATGCCTCAAATCCCGACACACACCTCTTCGCCTTGGCTCGACAGCACGACTCGCGACACTGAGTGGTTGATGACTCTCTGTACAGTGCTATCGTACAATTTGTCCATATACATCGTCATGCTCCGTCTCTTCAATCCATCAAGCCAACATTCCCTCCAACCCCTCCCCAGTAACCCCCTCAATCTCCTCCACCCACCTCCCGACCTCCCGTTCAACCCGTTCATCATCATCCTCCAACGCCTCACTGATAGCCGGCAGCATCTCAGGCAGCAGGTTCAGCCAATCAAATGTCAACTTCTCTGTAACCGCCCGCTCGACCTGCACAGCTCTCAGGCGCACTTCGGCGTCTGTGTGGCGGAAGAGCAAGAGAAGAGCGGAGTTGAGAGTCTTGAGGTGGGCGTTACTGGAAGCGACAGCAGAGGCGAGGGAGACAATTGTCGGGATCAGATCTTCGGGTATGGGCGTGGAAGAGGTGAGAAGGGAGATCAGAGGAACGCGGATGGCGTCGAAGCGGTTGGGTGTGGAATAGAAGTCGTCTTGGTCGTGGCGGAAATTCGCTTCGAGGGCTTTGAGCGTGATAGCCAGTAGTGCCTGCGCTCCTTCTCCATTTTCAGCACTAGCCTGGCCAGCAGACTGCATGACGCTGACGGCGTACTCGACGATGTAGTCGCCGTAGCCCGTCACGATACTGCCTAGCTGCTCGAACAACCTGGCCGCGAAACTCATAGCTGCGACACCGCGATGTTGACGGCCCGTGGTGTCGGCTTGAGGCAATACATCGGTGACCCATGCCATGAGCTGGCTGAAGAACGGCCGAAATGTCGTGTCGTTTAGCTTGAGTGTGATGTCCATGGCTATTGAGGCTGCAAGGTCGGATGCAGTGGGATCCCAGTTGGTGTCAGTGCCTGCGGCGTCCGCCAGCCGTGTTGTGTCGAATACTTGAAGTAGTATAGCGAAGATTGCCTGTGCATTCTTGCTAATATTAGCCTTGCTATGGAAAGCGATTGCTTGCTGGAAGATGCCTGCGACGTAAGCTGAGGCGTCGTCGACCGTCGAGCTGGCTACAGTATCCATCACGCTCGACAAAGAGCGCAGTAAGACTGGTAGATCAAGCTTTCGAGCTGACAGCGTCGCAAATCGTGTAAGTGTCCGTGGCAGATCGTCGGAGGCACAGAGTGCCACGTCCTCAGCACTACTCAGGAATGCGGCAGACAAAATGGCACCCGTCAGTACAAATGGCATATGAGCAAGCAGCGCATTGATGAAGCTGAAGACCGCATCCCTCGTAGCAACATAAAGGCCGTCCGCCGTTGCCAACATTTTGCTCTGATGTGCGGAACGATACTTCTTCAGATACGCCAACGCAAGGTCCAGGATCTGCGGCACTGCCCCGATCATCGCTTCACCGATGCTCTCTACCATAGTAGCCAGCGTCAGTAAGCTTCTCGTCCTCAGCGAGTTATCCTCACTCTGCAGCGCAGCCTTGCCAACCACAACATCGACAACAGCCGCACAGGCATCGCGCTCGACCTTGCCGTACTTCTCCACGATCCCATCGAGACACTCGAGTGCAGCCTGCCTGACGCTGACGGGCTGCGATGGTACGAGGAAAGCGGTGCAATTCGGCAACGCTTCAATAAAGACGCGGCGCAGTGCAACGTCACCTTGACGCGCGCTTTGCACGCGGGTAGTAAGTGAGGCGAAGACCTGGCAGCGGGTCTGCTCTGATCCGATTTGCATTACAGCGGCAGAGGATGTGATGAAGTCTTCGGTGGGCATGAGACCTAGTAAGGCGCCGAGGAGACCAGTAGTGACCTGCTTGATGGCAGGGGTGCTGAGGTCGACTGAGCCTTTGGTGATGGGAGTGCGAGGCAGAGCTACCAAACGTTCCAAGATCTGACCGTACGTGGTTCTCAGGGCTTGTGCCGGCCGGCCGCCTTTCTGCAGTTCGACACTGAGTTTCTTTTGCAGCGTGGTGTTGCTCAGCATCGGCTGTAGTCCGTTTAGCAATGTCTCAATGCTCTCGGCTTTCTCCTCTGGGTTCTTCTCGTTGTAGCCCAGTACGACGCCAGCGAGTGCGGGCTTTAGTTTAGAGGCGTCGAGCACCAGCTCCATGTACTGGTCGATGGCCAGCAGCTGTGTGCGGACTGGAAAGCTGTTAGACAGCTGGCGAATAAACGCACTCAAGGTACTGTCGCCCGAGTAGCGCTCGGTCAGCATGGCAACAACAGCCGAAAGCACTTCGTTCGATCCGAGCGTCTCGATCAACATCTTGAACGTGCTAAGCCGGCGGTGCAGGGGCATATGCTCGAAGGCTGCAGTGAAGCTCAACAGTAGCTCCGCAGCGCCTGCAACCAGATTCTGTCCTTTCTTGCGTAGCGATGCGGCGAGCGGCGGAACAATGCTCTCGACCGTCATGCTGATAACATGGGACGAGTATTGATCCGCCTGGCGTAGCGTGTTCGAACTCATGAAGGTGAAGAGTGGCATCACGCTGTGCAGAACCGAATCTGGGACGATCGTGGCGAGCTTGCTGATCAACAAAAGCGCCGTGGTGTGCACTTGTGGACTGTTAGTGACCCTGAGTGCTTCGACAATCAGGTCTGCCCGGATCGTCGAGCGATTGATCTCTGCTGCTGACTTGGCATCGAAAGGACTGATGACTGCGAGTAGATTACCAAGCAGCAGTGTCTGAATATAGACGAGATCCGAGTCGGCAACTGCTCGCCATCTGTGCATCTCGCTGAGCTGGTGGAAGAGACCTTGAAGCAGTTGTGGGTAGAGCTTAGCGTTCTTGTCCGCAGTGGTTGACTCGATGAGTTCCAATACGGTGGTCACGCGCCGTAGAGCATCAGCGAGGATCACCGGATCTACTGGAGTGACGTTTTCCGACAGCGTCTTGCTAGTTCTGCGCTTCTTTGATGGGCGTTCAGACTCTGTGAGACTTGCTGCAGTTGGAAGCTTGTCCAGCATGTGTGTAAGAACATCGCCTTCCAGTCTCACGTCCCGCAGAGTCTCGAGCGCAAGCTTTGACGTTTCTCTGCTGGACAGAACAGGATCTCCGTTGACGCTGAGGTCTAGCAATGTATTGGCGAGCGACAACTGAGCTTGTGGCTTGATGGCGTTGAAAAGCGTCTTAAGGTACGTGATCGCAGGATCTGCCAGGATTCGGTCGCCGCTGACGAGCAGGTGCTGTAGCACATCAGTCTCTTCTGTAGTGCGGTGACTAAGCATAGGCAAAAGATTCTTGTAAAGCGAGACATCACTCGGGCTTGCTTTGCTGGTCGCGATCGCCTTGAGATGCACGACCGCAACCTTAGTGCGTGCGTGACCTGCCGCCTTGCCCGTACGAGCCAGTATCTGTCGTGAGAACATCTGGATAGTTGCGTTGCCAGTCGCGAAAGCATGTGCCGTGAGGAAGGTGCACAGATCAGTGCGCAGTGAGATCTTGAGAGTCGATCCGTTCAGCTGCTCCGTCAAACTCCGACTGATGAAAGCAGGATCAAGCACACACTCTTCGAGCAGCGGGACCACGGCAACAGAAAGGAACTTCCACATATCTTGTTGCTTGAGTGCAAAGGTTGAAGCGTCGCTTGCCGGTAAGGCAGTCTTCCACCACAGAGCTGTCAAGGTCTGTGGCGTCTTGCCCAGCTTCCCGCCGCACTGCTGATACAGCTGCTGCGTCAAAATACTAGCGGCCCCTCTGACAGGCTTCGCAACATCGCTTAGTGCCGTAAGAGCTGCAGGCAGCAGGTTCTGGTAGTCAAAATTTGTATCAATATCCCCTGCTGCAAGAGTTCTGGTAGCTTCTTGTAACGCCTCCACTCGTGCCGCAGAGGTCTTCGAGGTCGACCACGCGGTAGCCAGGAAGCTCAGATACTCCGGACGAGTAGTAGAGTGAGTCTTGTGCAGAAATGGGATTGTGTATAGGCGTTGCAAGTGAGCTTTGTCGCCTAGTGCAGCTTCGAAAGCGTTGACAAATGGCATTGCATCAACCGCGTATCCGGCAGCCAAGAACGAAATTACGGAATTGGCTCTTGTAGGCAAGCTGCTGAAGACCTCCTCAAAGCCAAGCTTACTATCAAGTAGTGGCAGCTGGACGACCTCTGGTGCGGGCATGATAGAGAGGACTTCTTCAGTGGAATCAACCTCAACGCCCAATGCTATAGCATCAACTCCGGCCTTGCTTGCCGCACTCTTGATGTCGTCCAGCCAGGCTCGATCAGCGCCCAGTTGTCGCAAAAGCCCTCTTCGAACATCGCATAGGCTACCAGGCTGAGAACCGCTAGCCTCGTGAGCAAGCAGCTCTTGCAAAAGCGTTGTGCGATCGCCTGGCGTGAGGCTTTCGTATCTGCACATTGCAGCAATGATAGTAGGCGACGCCTTCTTACTCGGAGATTTGATGTAGCCTAGAGCCACAAGCAACGTCAGTCGGCTGACACGATGCTCTTCTGAAGTTTGTCGTAGAACATCGGCAGACCGGTCATTACTTGCCAAGGCAGACACTACAGCCTTGGGCGTGCTCATGCCCACTTTGTCTTCGGCAAGCAGTGCGAGGCAGGGAACTCCATCCTCGAAGGTCGCACGTGTCCAGGTCGTCGCCAATGTCTCCATCATTGCGTCCAGCACTTTATCGTCTAGGTGCGCTTTGGTTGCGATGAGACTTATGATCGTGCAGGAAGCGAGGTATAGCTCGTCCACACCTGCGACCGAGAGTGCTGCTTGCAGAATCGGCAATATCATGGTGAGCACGTCTTCAATCCTCTGCTTGCGCACAGCTGATCGTCCGGACTGCGAGCTGTCCAACATGCCATTGGTCGCCTGTGCCATGAGACTGGCCCAAAACCCAATGACTGCACTCGAGTAATGACCTCTCTTCGCTGCATCAAGTATGAACTTGCTGAACCCTGTCGTGAAAGCTGGGGTGCTGATGGTCGCAGCTACTATAGCGTGTCGCGGAGGGCATTGCAAGGCGGCTTTGTATGGTCGCAGGAAGCTCCACTCAGGCGAGAGCTGGTCCGTGACTATGGAAAGCACCGTCGGGAACAGGTCATGGGTATGGTATGGCAGGAATGCATACAGCAGTGCGGACGCGTTGTACTCGTGTGCCCTCCATCTTCGGACCAACCACTCCACACTCTTCTGTGCCGGCCGCAGCAAAAGTCTCGCACACACTAGGGCAAGGAATTGCTCCACCACAATGTTCAGCTGATCGTTGTCCGCCTGCGTCAGGTGCTCCCTCTCTTCTTCCACGCTGCTCGGGGCGAACAGTGTCTTGGCGAAGGGACGAAAGCGTGCGTCGAGCTGGCAGAGGTCGTCGAAGCCATCGGCGCAGATCTGGTACAGTGTATCGAAGCTCTGTTTTGCAGCCTCATGCGGTTCGAAGATCAGCGATTTAGCATTGCGTTGCTTCTGAGCCTTGAGGTTGAGCTGGTTTGTCGACTTGGCGCTGATCGCAGCAAGCTGGCGCTGTAGTGTAGTCGCCATGCTGGGGAACTGTCAGAGCCGTCTATGCGACTTGCGAGAGATAAGTTATGGAAGCCATAGCTACGCTCGAATGTCTCACAGCTTCGTCCAAAAAAGTTATCGAGATGCACGAAAGCGCGGGAATAATTCCGCCTGCGAGCCTGAGGCAGCATCAGGTCGACGCCAACAAAATTGAGGACATGTGCATTCACTTCACAGCGCTTCATCAATTTCGTGCACATAAACAGCGCAGTCTGTCATGATGTCCCAGCACTGTCACACATACACCCTGTCCATGCGCCACCAAGCACGGGCGCATCAACACCATGACAGACCGCGATGAAGCCCGTAGTAGAAACCCCAAGTTCTCAACCTTCTCTTCCAGAAAGCCCCCGCGCGATGAGCCAGAGCCATATGACTCTCGCAACAGGCGAAGAAGTGGCGACCACCACCGCAATGATCAACCAAGGCGGCGCCACTCTCGCGCCAGACAAACCCACTGCAATCCTACGAGTCGATCTACCCACTACAGAGATGAGCGCAGTCGACAAGATCGCCCCAACCCCAGACTCGTTGACCATCGTGTGACTCGCTCGCGCTCGCGCAGTCCTGCAAGTTTGCCATCAGGGAGGGAGTCTCACTTGCGACGCGAACCCCGCGAAGCTGCCATCAATCGGTACGTGCCACCGAAGCCTCGCCACCGCAGCCCAAGTCCACGACGGCTTGAACCTGCAGACTTCTTCGTCATCGACACCAAAGGCGATCTCGACAACGTGAAGTATGGCGGTATCTCGAAGTGGAAGGTGCCGAAGTACCATCTCGGCGGCGGGGGCGCAGTACTGGGACTTGACCCACGTTTTGAGATGGACTGGGCCGCGAGCACGAAGGAAGGCTATGTGCTCAAGCGAATGTCGAAGTCTGTAACACGCAGTCTGCCCGTTTCGAACCATGAAGTTGCCATGGACGCGGTCACGCCTATAGAGCCCACGCAAAAGGAGTTTGGAGTGGACGACGACCAGGGGGCCGAGTTGTGGAAGGATGATGAGGTTGAGCAAGCGTTCGAGGGTATGGGGCAAGGTGAGTCGACCGTGATATCCGAATGAGCTGTAGCTGATAACATACAGAGCCTACGAAGCCGGGTCTCCCGATCGTCACACCCAAGGGCTGAAACACCCCAAAGGGAAACTATTACTCGAACGATGGTCGCCTTATAGGCTCGCTTCCCCTTTGGACCGATCTTGTGCTTACGAAGAGAAGTCGAGGTTCGCCCGATTCATAGCCAACACAAAGCCCCCAATGACGGTGTTTTGTGATCATGCTTCGCGGGAGGGATCCAATATCCACTCCGAGAGCAGCATCGATGATTATAGTTCGGTCGTGACATGCAATATGTTTCGATACTGATCCTGGACTGCTTGCTGAAACGGACTCGCTACGTGTCAGCATGGGCTTGGCAAATTCGTCAGGATCACTGATCATCTTGGCCGCAGGCTTAAAAAATAGGAATACTTCAGGACCTTCGTCGTCATCCATGAAGGAGAGCATGCTGCGGGTCGATTGCGGCGCTTCGACGGACAGCACGCTTACGACAATGCTGCGGTGACTAAGATATACTTGAGTGACTAAGAGCTGCTCGCACCCATCCCCCATACCACATCCATTTCGGATGGGATCAAGCATCCTGCGGGACATCACTGAATTGTGAGCGGCTACCGCCCTGTGTACAAGACGCTCAAGAAGCAGTCTTGCCCTTACATGAGGACGTCCGCGTTGCTGAGGCAGGTTTAATCTCACATTTTTCTTTCGACCTCTTTGACCCACGGAAAATTATTCCGCCCTCCATCGCTCGATCGACACATCTTCGAACACTCGAGCGACATGTCGAGTAACGAACTTCGCAAGGTGCTCATCGTAGGAGTCAGTCCCTCCAGTTGCCATCCTCTTCTACGCCGCTCGAGTCGCTGACGTTACCTGTAGGCTGGCGGCACCAATATTGGCAATCACATTGCACGTACCCTTGCCGCTGACTCCTACTTCACCGTGTTCGTCCTCTCGCGCAGGAGCGATGCAAGCTACCCGCCAAACACGACCGTAATTTCCATACCTCCCGGGGATGCTTCTCACGAAGACTACGTATCCGCTTTCCGTGGCCAGGACGTCGTAATCTCGGCCATTGGCGCGGCGGGTAAGCTTAAAGAGAAGATCATGATCGACGCAGCGATCGAGGCGGGTGTGCAGCGCTTCTTTCCTAGCGAATCGGGACTCGACAACACCAATGCAACAGCTCGCAAGCTTTGCCCCATCTTCGACATGAAAGGTGGGATGATCGACTATTTGCGCTCGAAAGAGAACAGCGGACTCAGCTGGACTGCAGTGCCTACGGGAATGTGGTTGGACTGGTAAGAATTTTCCCCTTCCACTCTCGCAACACCTTGGATGTTTCTCGTGCTACTATCCGTCGCGCCGCGAGACGCCAAGCCGCTCAAATGACATCGGTGAGAGACGGCGTCGGTTGGTCGAGCAGGGTCTTTCTCCTTGATGAATCGACCGGAGTTTCACTGTAGTGGCGCAGTCTAAGGAAGCACAAGAAGCCTCCAGACTTCCGCGGGAGCAGAGGTGCTCCCGAGCGTTGCTCCCAGGCTGACTTGCTGCAGGGCGCTTGATCCATCCCTCGCATTCATAGGCATTAACATCGCGCACCACACCGTCGACTACTGGGCCCAAGGCAGCCACAAGCTGACCTTTACAACGCTTCCCACAGCCGCCGACGGCTTCCGCCGTATCTTGAAGCGCCCCGCCGAGACTGCAAACAAAATCGTACCGATCCGGAACTTCGAAGCATCCCAAGCAGAGATCGTTGCCGAATTGGAGAAGTCACAAGGCGTCAAGTACACTATCACGCACGTAGATAATGAGCAGGTGATCGCGCAAGCTAGGGCGAAGTGGGACGCCGAGCACGACATTATGGCCGCACTTCAGCTCGTTGCAGCTGGATTTTTGCTCCCGGGGTATGGGTCGATCCTCGTTAACGGTGAGAAGGGAGAGGCTGCTCGTGCGATCATCGAACAGGATTCTGATGCTGCGATCTTTGAGGATGTGGTGAAGGCGGCTGTGGAGAAGTATTCTTGAGTAGCCAAGGCAGGTGTGAGGTCGGTTTCTCTCAGGTACTAGTCACGTGTGGTTCGCTGAGCTACTCGAGTGAGCAGCTTCCTTGGCCGCTTTGACCGTCTCCAGCAGCATCTTCGCACTGTAAGTCTTTCTGACATTGAGTCCCGCACCACAGCCTCCTCGTCACGATAAGACTGTGCATGCACTTTGTCGCTTACATTCGCCATCCTTGGCAACATCACGCGATGCTTGGCTGCAGCAATCAATATGCACAATCTTCACCACACCTTTGGTTCAGTGACGAATGCCGCTCGTGGCCATGCAAAGAGCTCCGCTGCTGCGTCTTAGCTGTGCCTGGCGATCATGGTGTCATAGTGTGCGAGCATCGCTTCGGCAGTCACGCAATAGACTTCGGCTCTATATGAGACTTCGATTCAAGCATGGGGGACAGCCCACACCCCAGTACGAGGTAGGCAAGGGTTTGCTCCACGAGTATGAAGTTTTCAAAACTCCTTGCTGTCTCCAGCGCATCGTTGGCCTACGCGGGTTACCCTAACGATATTGTGCAGTACTGGGTTGACCAAGCATCACTGTTCGCCAATGGCACAATTATCAACGGCCTCGCTTCTCCACCGTCGGGTTGGTTCAACGCCATAGTCCAAGGTGCCGTGTACAAAGCTGCTCTGGATAGCGCCCATGGCTCGCTAGCCTTTCAGCAGCTTGCTGTCTCGTACGCAGCCCACGACTCGCTTGTTTGGACATTTCATGGCACCAGACTGTATCCCACGATCGATGCTGCCTTTGCCGCGGTCTTCACGCCCATCGGCATCTCTGCGAATTCATCGGACAATGCTCATGCTCGGGCCATCGGTGAAGCTGCTGCCGTGAAGGTCACTACCGCCCGAAGTGACGACGGCATCAATCGATATGTTCCGTATACGCCGCAGCCAAACTTACCAGGAAGCTACCAAGCTCGACCTGGAGGACCCACAATCCCAGACACGCCGCAGGCTCAGTATCTCCGTTTCTTCGCGGGGCTAGGAATTGTGAAGCGCTACCGTGCGCCGCCGCCACCTGCGCCAAACTCGCCCGAATTCGAGAAGTACTTGATCCAAGTCTATCAGCAAGGTCGCAATGACTCGACTTATCGATCTGTGTACGATACAGATACGGCCTGGTACTGGACAGAGAGCAGCCCCACGTAGGTCCGGGCTCGCCTGATCAGCAACTGCTCGCATGACTGACTATTTACTCAGCGGCTGGAACCGTCTCGCCAACGGTGTTCTCGGCAATTCGCTCGCCACAAAGGTCACAGCCTCCGCCCGCTTCTACGCGATCCTCAACTACGCCCTCGCAAACGCCGCCATAGCGTCCTGGGACACGAAGTACGCCTACAACTCCTGGCGCCCAATCACTGCACTCCGGTACAATGCCTCCACCTACCTTGCTTCACATACCAAGCTCGTTGACTATACCTGGACACCCCTACTGAACCCAACGCCAAACCACCAAGATTATCTGAGCACGCATGCGACCTTCGGTGGGGCAGCAGGAGCGGTACTGAGTCTGTGGAATGGAGGGGATGCGGTGGATGTGCAACATAGCAGTAATGTCACGGCTATTGGGAGGGTGATCACGAGGCGAATCACAAGTCTCAAGCAGGCTGTTAGAGACAACGGCAACAGCAGGATCTTCGGTGGAATTCACTTTCAGTACGCTAGTGATGTAGGGAGTGAGACTGGATGGAGAGTCGGGGAGGATACGTGGAAGGCATTCGATGCTGAGTGGAATAGGTTCTGAGGTAAACGTAGGGCGAAGGCTAGCGTGGCTCATCCAGGGAGAGTGCTGATGCGCCAGTGAGACGGACTCGGGAGCCTTTGCATCACCATCATGCGTTTCGAGCTCCGCGCGTACGCGAGCATTCCGTTCATGACATACATAGTCACTATACAATTCACCTCCCTAGTCCCAACTCTCTCGCTATCGTCCCTCACCTAACTTCATCCCTCTAAGTGCATCCGCTCCCCAATCGTCGTCATCGTCACTATTTGCTCTATTCGCCACTCTCAACCCACCCCCGCCACCACCTCCATACCCACCCTGCAGTTCTACTGGCGACTCCTGACCCGCGCCGCCAGCCGCCTGGAACCCAGGATGGAAGTCAAAAGCACTCAGATCGTCCACTGGACTCTCTTCTACGCTCCCGCCACCTACGGTGTGATGCGGAAATCGACCAAGGACAGGAGAGTCGGAATTAAGTGTGCTCGGGTTATCGATAGGCGAGTATTCGAGTGTTGTGTTGAGTTGCAATGGTCGTGGAGTCTCATTCGTAGGTGTGCGAAGTTCGTCACCAAGATCATACGTCGAAGGCGCGTACGGATCATGCGTATCGAGTCGTAAGCCCTGATCCTCAAGCCCAGGTTCCTCAGCCAAGCTTTCAGCGTGCCGCAGACTCGAACCACCTATAGCGCCCATTGTCCCTGCTGCGCTGCCACGCCTAGCATCTTCGGGCATGGGTATTGCGGTGCCATCTGGATCTCGAATGCTGAATTGCGCTATCGTGCGCATCTTTCGACTTACCCACGAAGCGAGGATTTTGCCTCGCTGTTTTTCGCCGAGCCGCGAGCGGGGAAAGTCTCCGAGCGCTACGAAGGCGACGATGTCGAGGACTAGCTGGTGTTCGTTTAGCACGCTGTTCACTATAACGGGGACGAGAGAGGCGAGGAAGGCGCGTGTGCGGACTTCGGCGATGAGCACGAGGAGGGTGCCGGCTTGGAAAATGGCGCTGCGAAATCGTGTCAGTCTAGGATCAACACGGAGCACAACGACAGATAAGACTCACCACCCGCCTCGCACAATCGCCCGGTGACACCTCTCCACACTGCCCTCCACATCCACGGGAAAATGCTGCAACCCATTGACCTCAAACGTCTCACCAATGCCACCCAGCACAAACAGCACCTGCATCTCCACCATATTCCCCGCAGGCCCAATAGGCCTGCTGACATTATGGAGGAATCCCAGATCGCCAGTCCGGACATACCTCACGCCAGGGTCTCCGTCCACC
>JAVRRP010000352.1:0-20180 GCA_036872775.1 Oleoguttula sp. CCFEE 5521 | reverse complement strand
GGTCAGGAGCACTAATTTGTGAGTCTTGACGCACCTCCGCTGCCACTCGCTTGGCTCTACGCCAGATCGCTAGTTGTGAAGGCAGCGGCCGTTCCTACGTGTGTCCACTTCTACAGGTAGCGAGGGTTGCTCCTTCCTCCTCAGGTCACGACAAGCGCCGCCAGGACTGGACGCTTTACAACACATTCTCTCCACAACGATAAGATGCAAACACTAAGCTCTGCCACATCAACCGCCGCCATGCAGCCTCTCACAGAGTCTCTTGCAGCTTTCAGTCGTATATCTGACAGCGACGACCTCGCCGCACGTGTCCTGAGCTTGATGGTGGAGCTCTACGACTTGATTCGCAGCCTGACTCTAGACCCAGTTTCCGCTGCCACGTCCTCAAGATACCACGAAGTCACTCTTAGCGAATCTCAGGTCATCACGATCGATCGTACCTGGCGGCCTCCGTCTATCATTCAGGGCGATAGCGCCTCGCGATCGATCGGCGCAAAGTACTACTACGGCACCAATATCTTCCGGTTCGACTCGCACGAATACAACGACTCGACATGCGTACTTTGGCTGATCAGATTTTCACCCCTTCACATGGCCTACGTCAACAACATGCGCCTTCAGTTCATAGATGAACCGGAATGGCTACGCAGAAAGCCCGTAGATTGCTCGGAACTCTTCACGGCGGGGTGCACTATCGCTGGAGTAGAGATGCCGAAATCGGCCTATCGCATCCACTCGGACGAGGTTGTCGTTGGTTTCAACGTCGAGCTCGATCGCCTGTCGAACCCTCTCGCTAGGGTCTGCGACGAGTTCAGTCGTGGAAACTTTGCGTGGGCGAAGAAGTTGAGCGACGTGATGCATGTCAAGTTGCAATTCACGGCCTGTATGGGCGACAGCAAGATCTTCGATGTTTGGGTGCCAGCAAAGAAGACGAGTGAAGTGGCGAGATTGGAAGCGATCAGGAAGGAGATCCGGTGGCAGCAGGCTGCTGTCAAACCTAGCTGAGGAGTTCATGCGGAAGAGAGATACCGGTTAGGGCAGTCGGAGCCACGAAGGACTGTCTTATCGTGCAAGCAGGGATGCAGGCAGCCGGTGCACCATGCGCACGACTATGAATGCTTTCAGCATTGCGTTCGCGATCCTCTGTCTCTCCTATGGTCCACAACTTCGGCAGTGCCTCCATCAGTCCAATCACTAGAGTGCAACACCGCTGTGCTACGCCCACGAGAGGCTTCTGCCCGATAATGCAGCCAGGACTGCGTGTATCTCTTGCCGCAGTGGATGCTGGATTCCACTGTAATAGGTGTAGTCTTAGCACCTCAGTCGGTTTGCAGTGCTGGGAAGAAGTGAAGCTACAACAAATTCACTAGTTCCCCTAGTACGATGGGGTTCCAATGAAGTGAAGCGGTGCTTTACGGCGGAAGTGATGGCTTACTGCCTGCACCGCTCCTGCCAACTCCTTTGACTGCACTAGTCCTCCGAGACAAAAGTCACTCTCACAACGCTGCAAGGCTTGCACATACACACATAACAGCAGTTTCCGCACTTGACTCCGCGCATTTGAGTCCACAAGACATTGCAATGGAGACTGCTGAGCAGGACACTCCCTCGCCGGATTACACATCCGATGGCCTCGCCACGCGCATACAGAACCTCCCACAAGAGCTCATCGACTGGATTCAGAGTCTTACCCTTAGTCCTGTGAATCATCAAGGCCGCCTAGTCTCTGGGCAGATAGACCCTATCGCCATCGACACCACCTGGCGCGCCCCGTCAACACTCCAAGTCGACAGCGCTTCACGACGGGCGGCAGCAAGCATTTACTACGGCACGAACATCTTCCAGGTCAGCTGCGTCCACCTGGCTCAGTTCGGCTGCCGTACTAATCAACTTGCGGACTGTGCTCAATGGTTGGAGAGCCTTGAGCCCGCCCACGTGGCTCGTATAGCCAGTATCCGCGTACGAGCCACAGGTGATGCAGAGGTCGCGTCTGTGCACGCTTTCGTCCTAGCAGCTTCTCTCATGCCCCGCGAGATGTTTCCTGAAGGGATGCAGGACCCCGTCTATCAGCTGGATGAGACTATACTAGCGGCGGAGGCGCATGCTCAGCATACTAGGGGCAGGGTGCCGGGACTTTGGGAGGTGACGAGTGGGCAACACTCGAAAGGCTGGCGGCATCTGAAGGCTAAGATGTTTACGGAGCTGCGATTTACGACTGGCATCGATCGGGTGTACAGCGTCTGGCTGCCTGTTGAGGAGAGCAATTTTGACAGGATCTTTGAAGCGTTGAAGGTGGAATATCGCAGATCGAAGGCACTGGAAGCACTGATCTGAGGGTTTTTCGCACCTACGACTATCCCAAAATGACGAGAACCTCCATGGCTGCCATCGTAGCATTCACGATAACGAAGGTCGAATGCAGTACCGATGGAGAGGAGTGGTCAGTCACTGCATGCTGGTGCCGGAGTGCGCCTATTCATGGGCTGTAGTAGTGATACACATTACCACCACGGCCATGCTGGCAGATGTGTCGCACACGTCTCAGACGTTCGGAGAAGCGGAATAACATGGCGGGAGTGATGTTGGGCTATCAAGTGGCTGTTAAGCATACCAGGTAGCTGAATAGCTAGTCTTCTGGAGCAATTGAACCGACACTCAAGGCAAGAATCCTGCTATCTTGTCGTATGCGTATCGGTATACTGACCCATTCGTAGATCCTCAGTCATCTGCAATGCTTCACTTACACTATTTAGCCACCGAAGAGCCGCATGCACCTGCACAGGTTCAGTCATGCGTCGCACCTTCCGAACTTCGACGTCACATGTGTCAACCCATTTAGTGCATCGGGCTCAGTCTCCCAATTCAAATCGCATGCTGGATCACTCCTGCGCTCTCACAAGTGTCAACACCGCCGCGCTGCAGTCGATAACAACAGCCACAATGACAACACATCCTCGGCAAGTCACCATGGACAGCTGTTCAGTGTCACAAAGCGCCGCCGATACTCTCACAGCACGCATACGAGCTCTGCCACAAGAACTTCAAGACGCAATCCGCAGCTTCACTTTCGAGCTCGGCCAGCAGAAATGCATAGTCGCTGGTCAAGCGCAGGCGATCATCATCGATCGCTTGTGGCGTCCACCCTCCACCTTACAAGTCAATCGAGCGACCCGCAAAGCCTGTGCGCAGATTTACTACAGCTGCAACATCTTCGAGTTCGGCCCGGATTACGGTTTCGTGGACAGCACTGCATGGCTCAAGCAACTTCCTCCTTCTCACGTCAACTCAATTGTCCAGATACGCGTCCAGAATGTAGAGGCAGCATCGTTACTCGCAGTCCGCCTAGAATGCCCAGCACATCTGTTGGATCTCAGTGATGGCCCTGCGATTGGCATGGATACTCAGGGATGGGCCATTCGGACATCCAGCGAGTGGCGGGTTATCTGCGATGCGATCGCGCAGTTCTCCCGACAGTGCCAATCGGCATTCGCCCCTCTCCTGTTCACCGCCAGCCACCCGCACCGCTGGCGAGTGGACACCAAGATCGATACAAGACTGCGATTCCGAGCTGGCGCCAGCGAGAGGGTCTACGGCGTGTGGATGTCGATTGCGAATCACGACTGCCCATCGATGTTACTCGATATGGGCAGGGAGTATCGGGAACAGAAAGCTGCAGATTCTGTGACTATCGAAGCGGCGGAGGGCGGGAGTGTCTGAAATGGCGATACGCAGTCGTTGCATAGTACCTATGTGGTGTCCAGTATCCGCAGCGCTCCCTCTGGGCATGGTATACAGCTGCAGCCATCGCTTAAGATCGCCCCATGGGTATGAATCGACAGACTTTCTCGCAGTGCTGGCGGGTTGGAAGAATGAAAGACTGGCGGTGTCTTGCTTAGGTTCCCACATGTCCTTGCTCTCACTGTCATCAGGCTCACTCTCCACTGCATCGCCATATGAAATGCTGTCAGTAGCCCAAGTGAGGTAAGCTGCCACTCTTGTACGTTCCGATTACTAACATAGCATGCGCACATCGTTTATCGTTCGCTCCTTCCACTTCTCAACGTCTCCCACCTCTTGCACTCCTCCACGCAGAACAACCATCAGTTGACTCCTACCTTCATCATCACAACATTGCATGATCACTGAGAGCATTTCAAAGATGAGCCTGGTCACAGCATCCGAGCGGACTCCTCGCCACACCTCTGCGGACATGCGCTCGACACCCGAGGTTGACGCCTTCGTCACTCGTCTCCAGAGCCTGTCGCCAGAGCTCTTCAATCTGATCCTGGACTTCACTCTGCGCCAAGATGCAGATGAAGTGATCCTCATCGATCAAACGTGGCGTCCACCAGCAACGCTCCAAGTCAACCAACCTTCGCGGTAGACCGGAGCGGAAGTCTACTACCGCACCAACATCTTCGACTTCGAGGCCTCGAGTGACAGCTTGAAGGATAGCATGGCATGGATTACAGAACTCGATCGGTACCCATGTCGGGCATAGCTTCAACGTACGAGTCGGTCATTTCAGCGCAGAGCCGGCACCCATCTTGGACTTCTCACCACTCTAGCGGGCTGCACCCCCTGGTATTATGACTCTTCCGCAGCATGATATGGTCATGACAGCAATGGCGCAGTGTCGCCGCCAACACGTTGCGTTCTACAAACTATATCAAGAGACTTCAAGCGACGCATATCGCTGTCTCACGATGTCGCATGCTACTAGTTTCAGACTGCAATTTGTGACCGGACCATCAGGGTCCGGTGTTCAGCATGTGGCTCAAGCAGCAAAACTTCAACCCTTCTGCACTCCTGGTTGTATTAGAAAAGGAGTGTGCCAGGCAGGAAGCGACGGGAACGGCCGTTGGGGTGGAGCCGACGAGCAGCGAGGGTAATTGAGTCCTTGGCGTAGTGTTGAGTCACAGTCCAAGATGCGCACACAAGACTGTGGCCATCGTACAAGTCGGCACGACTTCACCTGGTGTGTTGAGAAATGGTGAGGAAAGGACCGGGATAGGGGCGCCGCGCACGAATCGAGCTGGACAGCAAGAGGAGCGGAGCGTCTGGTTTCAGGAAATAGCCAATATCTCAGAAGACTGTGTCCGCGCATTCGACAGCTGAAAGGCTCTCTGCGACGGTCCTGCCCGAGTGAAGTAAGCTGTGTTCACGTATAGTAGCATTCGCTTCATGCATCGTTCCTTCCTCCCAGTAATTTAGCGACAGCTGTTGTAGCGAGCTGTGACACAAAGATTTCTTTCAGCACTGGAACACACATGCGCATCTCTCAACGGAAGTCCCGTGATGGTGTCCAATACTGCGGCCAATGTCGCGATCGCTTCTCTTCACAGCCTGACAGCCACGATTCCCGGAGCTGAAGACGATACCAAGTTCATCGCACGCGTTCAGGGACTTACTCCCGAGCTCTTCAACATCGTCCTCGACTACACTTTGCGTCAACCTCCCGGGCCCCTCATGAACCGAGCTCTCGGACACGCCGGATCGCACATCACCACCATTGATCGCGCGTCGCGTCCGCCGACCACCCTTCAAGTCGATCGCGCGTCGCGGGAAATCGGAGCGAAGATTTACTACGGCACGAACATCTTCCAATATCCCCGCTACGACGATACTGAAGTTCTGGCAGACTGTCTCCAATGGCTTGATGCCCTCCCACTTTCGCACGTCAAACATATCACCCACATCCGGCTCGAGGACGTGGCGGAGTTCTATACACCTCCCGCCGACTTTTCGAGCGTGTGGCAAGGACTCAAAGCGGGTATACCTGCCACAGATTTGGTACACTTCTTCGAGGGTGGGGGCACCACAGTGTGGGCACTGATTCGGCGTATCCATGAGTTCACGTTCGTATACAAGAACACTTGTATCGGAGGGGACTGCAGGCTCGGTGGATTGATCGGATTGGAGCATGAGTATGGTGTGGCGGCCTGCACGAAGCTGTATGCCAGTATCGAGTATACGACTGGTGATAAGGATGGCGTCCATATCGGTTGGTGGCCAGTGCTTCACTTCGAGCCTGCGGAGATGGTGCGCATGATCGAGGGGGATTTTCGGCCCTGGAATGTGGGACCTGCGTTGGCGGGCGATGACGGAGAGGATGCTGTCGAATAGAAGTTTTGTTGCGCACTGCAAGGCTGGCGCGAATCTGAATGGCTTGTTGTACTTCCGTGAGCTCGAGTACGACGCTCTCGAAGACAAGGGATTCTCTTGTATCGCTAGCTTACCTCACTGGTGCAGCAGATGCACCGTGGGAAGTAGCTAGTATATGGTTCCAGCCGCTGGGCTTGTCGTCTGTTATATGACTTCTTTTATGAGTTCCACGTCGCGTTGCTGATGCACTTACCTTTCCCTGTGTGTGCGATGAGGCTGGCTGAGTGATGACACTTATCAAAAGAAGCACACATGTGAAAGCATGTGCTGCTAGTAGTTGATCGTCGCCACCAGCCTTTCCCTCCACTGTCCAGCTCATCTGCGCAAGATCGAATCCTCACTCGGCTCACTGAAATTTCTCACTCCAACTATCGGCTCGTGCTTGCAACGTCAGCGTGCGATCAAAGTTGTCGGGGAAGCCAGCTCGCATCAACAACTCATCGCCGTACCATTCGAATCTCAAGCGCCAGCAACGTCAACTCCATAGCACAGACAGCATCGTGGCGCCACCGGCAACACGCCCGATGCCGAAGCGTCGAAGTCCTGAGACCAGGGCCCTCAAACGGCGGGTTCAGAGCCTGCCTGCGGAGCTCCTCAACGCCATCCTCCAGTTGACGCTGTTTCCGAGAACCACTACACTCTCGTTGAACTCTTCGACATCCTCGTCGCCACAGCTTACAGGTGCCATCACAGTCAATAGGGGCTGGAGTCCGCCATCGGTGCTGCAGATCACCAAGGTCTCAAGACAAGCTTCTGCGCGCGGGCAGCAGGTGAGCTTGAGGCTTGAGGTGGTCTCTTAAGATTGCCTTGCGATCTCATTTCTTCGCTTCCTCCGCCAGCTCCACTACCACAACCTCCACTCCAGCACTTCTCAAACATCCAGGCACTTTGATACTCTCCAGCACAGCTTGAGTCCGCTCCCAAGGCACATCGAACAATCCTTGATTGATCTTCGGCATACGAATCGAGCTGATCGTCACACTCTCCTCCACTTCATCAATCTGCTTCAGCAAACCCTGCATAGCTTCACCGGTCGCTTCCAGGATCGACTCTCTGCTTCCCTTCTTCTTGCCAACATCCACCGAAGTGAAAAGACAAGCAATCCAATGGCTCTCTCCGGATTTGGCGTCTGACGCTTGAGGTGGTATAAGCTGAGCTGTGCCGAGCAAATCCTCGGCTTTGGTTGCTTTGCAGTGAGCAACGTGAACTTTGTATGCTGCAGGGTACTTCTTCTTGAACACAGCTGCTACGCCGGCACCCCAGGATCCACGGCAATTACAGGCATGGAGGAGGATTGAGTTGGGTGGCGAGTCGAAAAGGTCGCCGATTTCTTCTTTCATGGTCAGGTGTGTGGACTTGGCAGGAGCAGTCTCCGTAGGCTTGGTAGCAGCTGTAGCGTCCATACCAGCCGATGACTTGATGAAGGCTTCACTCTTACGTGTGGCTCGTCGCGGGCGGTGTGTTGATCTGGGTTTCTTGCTCTTCATGGACTTCTTGATGGAAGAAGCCGAGTCGACTTCCTTCGTAGTGGTAGACGTTGAGTCCGCCTTGGACCGACGAGTAGCTACAACCATGTCTATGTATGAGATCTGAACTGGCCTGTGAACGGCCCCCTCCACATTCTTGTTGCAATGTCGAGATAATTCGAACTTCATGTGGAATTCGAGGTGAATTGCATGACCCTTCCATCCAGCCAATCAGCTGCCGCTAAATCCCAATGCAGCAACCCGGCTCAACCCGTCAAGCACAAGGTCCACACATCACTACCTCCTCATCGCCATCCACCACCATCATCTCCACTCTCGCCCCTTACACCTCTCTCCACCGCCGCCATGTCCGTCTCACGCATCTCGACGGCCGTCGCACGGTCATCGCCGCGCTCGCTGCGCGCCGCTGCACCCCTAGCAGTGAGCGCACAGCAGCAGCGCTCAATGGCCGACGCCTCCACCTCTCATGCCGGCTTCACCTCGCCCTTCCACCGCGGTACTGGTAATGCACGGGATACGACTGTGATGCCCAACTGGGGCAAGTACAAGACTGGCAAGGAGACGAGTAACAAGGTCTTCCAGTACTTCATGGTGGGCACGATGGGAGGGTTGAGTGCGCTGGGTGCGAAGAACACGGTGCAGGGTGCGTAGCACTGCTCAGATTAGACATGCTTGAGGAGATTCGGGTAGACTCGAGAGCATCACTAACAACACTCCGCCACACAGACTTCCTAGTCAACATGTCCGCCTCCGCCGACGTCCTCGCCCAAGCCAAGGTCGAAGTAGATCTCGCCACTATTCCCGAAGGCAAGAACGTCATCATCAAGTGGCGCGGCAAGCCAGTCTTCATCCGCCACCGCACCACCGACGAGATCAAGGAGGCCGAGGACACCAAGTGGGAATCCCTCCGCGACCCGCAGTCAGATGGCGAGCGTGTGCAGAAGCCAGAGTGGTTGATTATGGTGGGTGTATGCACGCACTTGGGCTGTGTACCTATTGGTGAGGCTGGAGACTTTGGAGGATGGTTCTGCCCGTGCCATGGCAGTCATTACGATATATCGGGACGGGTTCGGAAGGGACCTGCGCCGTTGAATCTGGAGATTCCAAGCTATGATTTCCCTGAGGAGGGGGCGCTGGTCATTGGTTGAAGAGGTGAACATAGAAGAAAGCGAGGGGCTGAGATGAGAGGCTGCGAGGGAGTGGCGAGGCGAGGTCTGGTACGGCGGAAGATGTGGTTTGTACAGTTACAGAAGACCCTGACTTAGCATTCATACAACCGTGTCTATTTCACTACACCCCCTTTCCCGAACATAAACATTTTACAGCTCCTACTGATCAGCAGATCCCGGCTACCGCGCAGCTAGGCTGTTTGTGACTGCATCCGATGCCACAACGACCAAACCACCATACCACGCATTGCGCTGCGAGGCTCCGTTGCGAGTGGAAGAGCCTCGACCGCGCTCACGACTCGGGTTTGTCGAATCTATTGCTACGAGGCTCTCGTGTCCTCAACTCCATCCCGTGTAAATTTTTCTGACACACAAGTCTATTGCTTCGAAGCTGAGGACGGCACGCCATGGACGAGTCCGATGCCCACTTAGCTCGGCCCGGCTGCTGTTGCTTTACATGTTCCTCCCATCGCCATCCGCAGATTGTCTCAGCATTCCTTTTCGCATCGCATACGTGCAATCACCGCTACGAAGATGTCGAAGAGAGTACACGCACCGGACACGATGGTCTCGAAGCGACGCCGACTGAATGAGTTGACTGGCAAATCGGCGCCCGGCCCCGGTGCCCTCGATGCCCGGGCCACGATCCACACGCAGAAGCTTAGAGAGTGGATGGAGGCCAACAAATATGCGGCCTTCGTGAGAGCCTTCCAGACTAAGCTCCCCCCGGAGATCAGGAACATGATCCAGTTCTACATCCTTCCACGCTTCCCTCGACCGAAGTCTGTACGCACCGATATCGACGTCGAGGCAAAGTCGCAGAAGGCGATGTTCTGGGTGCTACAAGACCTGGCTCCCGCCCCTGAGCCCACAGTCATCGATCTGTCGAAACCGTACAGTGCTCCGCCGTGGCTGCAAGTCTCTCGCGCCACCCGGCACGCAGCAGCTGAAGCCTACTACGCCGATAGTATCTTCTCCGCTCCCGACGCCAAGCCTGCATTCGCCTTCCTCAAGTCTTTAGATCCTGAACACCGCGCCTTGATCCGGCACTTCCGCCTCGCACCGCGCAATAGCCGCGAGACCCTCCGGGAACGGGCCCACTCTTTTGTCTGTCTCTGGCACCTTCTCTGGTTCCACAACGTCCAGCTCGAGTCCAACGTCCTCAAGATGTGGATCAATCGCTATTGGCTGCCGCAGCACCAGATTCAAGTTGAGGGGATCTGGACGGCCAAACATGATGTCATCTCCATGGCTTGGTTCTCGCCAACGATGCGGGACGCGAGACGAGGGATCCTACAGAGAAGGCTGTTTCAGGCTCAGAACGATATGATCTTGTATCACTGGACTAGAGGAATGTGGTTGGGACGTTGGCAGGTTGCGGAGAGGGAGGAGGAGAGAGTGGGAGCTACGGGTGGTTTTGCGGAGTTTGATGCGGATTGGGAGCAGAGTTTTGAGGGTAAGGAGAGAGTGGTGGAGGGGATGGGGATTGCGTTGCTGAGAGGGAGGGGGTGAGGAAGTTGGCTGGGGAGTTCTTGGAGGAGATCACCGACTTTAATGACAATGACGAGCCGGCTGGGTGAGCTCAGAGAAGATCAAGGTAAATTACAGCGAGGGTTGAGCATCGGTGCCGAGACTGGATGCGGGAAAGCGACCTGGCCTAGTCATCGCAGGTTGCGTTGCGCGTACTCGGCGATCTGACTACCGTACAGGGCATGGTGACGCTTGATCACCCCCGAGCGCGGTGAGGAAGACGTGCACACACGAACCCACTTGCACGAGTCGTACGTCGTACCGCCTGTCTGGGTCTGTTACTCACCCAATAATTGGGCACCAAAATCAGCTGACCGCGCCAAGACATATCCTCACCTCCGTGGCTCCGACCACTCACCGAATTGCGACAGGTCAGGCCCCACTGTCGAATTCTGCCAGCCACACACTGGTGTCGGCGGCGACAGCGACGATGACCAATATCGCAGGGCTTTGCTAAGGGGTGACATCGACCATGTCGGAACGGGTCACGTGCCCTGCTACGGGTTTTGCGGCGAAGAGCCGATGCGACCAAGTCCGATGATATAGGGCATACACGAAGCCTTCAGCTGCAATCGACACGTTGGATACTAGATGAGCATATCATCGGTATTGCTATCGGTCTGTACAATATCCCATTCGTTCCCTTTCAAGGCTCGTCGGTCCCCGGAGCGATTAGTAGTAAAGTCGAGATCCCCAAATCGGAAAAGTCAAATGGTCGACATGTCTCCAGCCACCGACCGTCCTGACGACTCGACCAATAGAGGCCAGATACAGGTGAGTCAGTAGGTGTCTTCATGCTCTCGCCTCTGGGTACATAGGAAATTCGATTCCCTCCCTTTTTCGGTCTCAATAATCAAGATCTTGATCACACACTTCTACACACTCAAGTCACACGCACACACTACCAAGTCACATACTCAAGTCACAAACCAAGCCACATATCAAGTCACAAACAACACAGGATCTCCGTGGTTTCATTAGACGCGCTTGAGCATCTGTACCTTGACTCGCAACCGCGAACGATCTACTCCAGCTACCTTCGAAGAGATACATCGATACCACATCCCCACGAGCAGGCCAGTGCCCCAAGATCGCTCTCCCGACCAAGTCTGTACACGCACAAGAAATTCACACAGACACAGGAGAGATGCCTACCGGCTACTACACCCAGCACCTCACCGGCCGCACAATGGCCATCCCCACTGGACCCCGCCAGCGCGCCGCTCGCATGTCCGCGCCCAACTGGCCCAAGCCACTCGACCCCCTCCTGCAACACATCGCCGACCTCCCGCGCGAGCTCCACCAGAACATCCTCCAGCACCTGACAAAGGACACGCAGTTCGCCCGCCGGCCCTACGGAGCACCGAAGTTTCTTGACCATGTTCAAGGCCACAGACTGATCTCTTCTAGCAACCCGGGGCCTCCAGCCGTGCTACAGATTGACCAGTGCGCGAGGATGAAGTTGGCGATTCTGTACTACAACCAAACGACCTTCTACGTCGAATCCGAAGAAACTTGCATCGCTTGGCTCCGCTCCTTGGAACCGGTCCATAGGCAGTTGATCTCGAAGGTCTGCTTCCTTCCTTCCGCTTCCCTCTGCCCCTGTCTCGGCCGCACAGCGTGTATGTCCGATCTCGACGACTGTGCTGCTCGGCTCGTGAGCCTGGTCCAGAGGATGAAGGCAGAGGGCTTACATCCGCGGTCCGAGGACGCGGTGAAGATCTGGGTCTGCAATTCCCTGCTCTCGCAATCGGATTGGAATGACTTCGGCTGTGAGAATGGGTACTGGACCGCGCGACATGAAGTGATTTTCAACCGGCTGCTGGAGGCGAGGGTCAAGCAGCATCGAGTCGGCGGCGAGCGTACCGTATGCTGTGAGACCATGGCTCAGCGGGGAGAGTACCAGCACTGGCCGAGGTATTTCACGTGCTGCGGTGTTCATGCGGCTAGAGTAAATGAGCTGGAAGGGTCCTATAGATCGCTTTCCCGGGACCAGGAGAGGAGAGCTGGGGGAATGAAGGAGGAGTGGAAGGGTGAGGCTGAGACGAGGAGGGAGCTGAGGTCTGGTGTGAGGGTAGAGGCGAGGAAGTTTGAGGATGGGAAGATGGGCAAGGTTGATGTTGTGCACTTAGCCAGGGCGGAGGCTGAGAAGGTCAATGAGAGGAAGCGGAAGCAAAGTGAATGGGATGAAGAGGTGGGGATTGCATGAGAGCGACGCATAGGGATGGAGGATCGGAGTCGTAGCGTAGACACGCGCAATGTATCGCCATTGATACCCCACTCATGCTCCCAGTCTCTCAGCTCCCCAGATGACATCCACCCTCCTACTCAAACTCAATAGTAGCCGGCGGCTTACTAGTAACCTCATAAACCACCCTCGCAATCCCCTCAACCTCATTCCCAATCCGCTCCACCACACGCTCCAACCACTCCATGTCAAACCTGAACGCCCTCGCAGTCATGAAGTCCGTTGTCTGCACAGCCCGCAACGCGATGATATACCCATGCAGTCTCTGATCGCCCACAACACCCACCGCTCTGCCTTCCATCACGGCGGCGAAGGCTTGTGAAATCTGGCGGTAGAGGCCGGCAGAGCGGATTTCGGCGATGAAGATCTCGTCGGCTTCTTGCGCGATGCGGACTTTTTCTCGGGTGACTTCGCCGATGATGCGGATTGCTATTCCTGGACCAGGGAACGGATGGCGCCAGACGAGATCTTCGGGGATGCCGAGTGAGGTTCCCAGCACGCGGACTTCGTCTTTGAACAGCTCGCGGAGCGGCTCGATGAGCTTCAGGGACATACGTTCTGGCAAGCCGCCGACGTTATGGTGCGTCTTGATCGTCTGAGAGGGACCTTTGAAAGATATGGATTCGATCACGTCCGGGTAGAGCGTGCCTTGGAGGAAGAACTCGATGGGTCCGGCGTTAGGCGTGTTCTCTGCTTCTTTGGCAATGGCGAGCGCGCGCTCTTCGAAGCAGTCTATGAAGGTGTTGCCGATGATTTTGCGTTTCTTCTCAGGATCTGCGACGCCTTTGAGCAGGTCTAGGAAGCGGTCTGCGGCGTCTATGACGTGCAGCTGGATTCCGAGGCCTTTTGTGAGGGTGGCGTGGACTTGAGCTGCCTCGCCCTTGCGGAGCACGCCGTTATCTACGAGGACTGCGTGGAAGCGGTCGCCGATTGCTTCTTTCATCAGCTTGGCGGCGACAGTGGAGTCTACCCCTCCGCTGACTGCACCTATGACCTGGCCCTTGGGACCGACAAGCGAGCGAATGCGGGCAATCTCCTGGTCGACGAAGGAGGTCATGGTCCAATCTTGTTTGGCTTTGCAGACGTTCACCGCGAAGTTTTTGATCACTTGCGTGCCCATTGGCGTGTGTGTAACCTCTGGGTGGAACTGGATGCCGAAATATTCCTTCTTTGCATGGGCTATGCCCGCGAAGGAAGAGTTGGAGGTCGTGGCGATAGTGACGAAGTTCTCGGGCAGCTTGGACAGCTTGTCTCCATGTGACATCCAGACCTCCATGTCTTGCGGCAGATCAGCGAAAAGCTGGGATACATGCGCTGATGTCGCAGCGTGATTCTCCAGCTTCAACGCCGCCCGTCCATACTCTCTCTTATCCCCCGCTGCGACATTCTTGCCATGATGCCATGCAATCTCCTGTAGTCCATAGCAGATTCCCAGTATGGGTACATCCAGCTCGAAGACCGCAGGGTCGACGTGTGGTGCATCTGCAGCATAGACACTATATGGCCCGCCTGACAAGATGATTCCTTTCGGCTTCCAGCTCAACTCTGACAGCTTCTGCGTGCAGGGGAGCAGCTCAGAATACACATTGAGCTCGCGTAGCCTGCGAGTGATCAAGTGAGTGTATTGGGAGCCAAAGTCAAGCACAAGGATCGTGTCGTATATGCTGTGGGGAGGCGGTGGTACGTCGTCGTTGGTGTCGCCGTTAGTGGACATGATGTTGGATGTTGTGGCTGCTCACTGAGCGGCAATACTATTAGTGTCTACATCTCGACTCACATCGCGAAGAAGCAGGCGCGATTCACGCGTTGCTAAAGCAAGTGGTTCGGAACTTTTTTGTCCCTTATCGATAAGTAGTTTCCCACCACAGCATCAAGTACTGCCGACAACTTCGTGGTTCTGGATACATTCATACGTAAAGTCTACCAAAATTTATAAAAACTTACGGCCCAGCAGAAGTTTCCTGTCGACATTCCCAACGTCCTCGGAGTCTGCATCCCGGTAATTGACACTGAGATCCTTCGCCAACATGGTCAAACGGAAGTCTGGAGCAGATCAGGTCGCCCCTTCGAAAATGAAGATGGACATCGACGACGAGAATGACAGTGGCTCAGACGATGTAAGTCGCTTTGACGTTCTAAATTCCACGTCCGAGTCACTAACAGCAATGCAGGACGACTCCCTCCTCCAAGTCGACTTCGAGTGGTTCGACCCCCAACCCGCAGTCGATTTCCACGGCCTCAAAACGCTCCTCAAACAGCTCCTCGACGTCGATAACCAGCTCTTCGACCTCTCGGAGCTCACAGACATGATCCTCGCCCAACCCTTGCTAGGCTCAACTGTGAAATGCGATGGCAACGAAAGTGATCCGTTCGCCTTTTTGACGGTGTTAAATATGTCTCAGCATCGCGAGAAAGAAGTGATGAAGCAGTTGAGCGCTTACTTAATTTCCCGAGCGGCCACGCAGGCAAGCTTGGGTGTGTTGAAGGATCTGCTAGCGCCGACGTCGAAGGCGCAAGTGGGTTTGGTACTTACGGAACGGCTGGTGAATATGCCCCATCAAGTCGTGCCACCCATGTACTCCATGCTCCAGGAAGAGCTCTCCTGGGCGCTCGAGGAGAAGGAGCCCTATGAGTTCACGCATTACCTGCTGGTCTCGAAAGTCTACACTGAAGTCGCATCGACATTAGACGCCGAGCCTGAGCCTCCAACGCCGAAGAAGCAGAAGAAGAAAGCTGCTGCGAAGGCTAACGAAGCGGAACTATTCCACTTTCATCCCGAGGATGAGGTGCTACAGAAGCATGCAGTTGCGTACGGGTGCTATGAGTTTGAGCGGCAGGCCGATGAGGGAGCGAGCGATGCGAAGAGGGCGTTCCAGGATGCTGGGATTCGGCCGCAGGGGAGTGTGGTGTTCATTGAGGCAGGGAGGTTTGCCGGGGCGGTGGAGGCGGTGAAGGAGTATTTGGGGAGTGAGTAGCTATCATCTCGCTATCACATCCGCTACGATAATTATTCCCCGGTGTCTTGGATATTTGCGTAACACGCATGAAGTTGCGTGTTGAAAAAGTGAAGTCGAGATTCGGGACGCGTTGGACGCGTTTGGTTGCCTTGGATTTTGAGGCGTACCTTCCTCCAACCTAAGCCTCACTCTTTTGACCTCGTCCCCATCCCCATTTCAGACTCAGCTCGGGCAAGCAGCCCAACATCAGTATCCTGCCATGGCCGTCACCAAATCATCAAAGCGCACTAGCGCGAAAACCAACACGGCCAAGAAGCTGGTTATCAACAAAGACGAAAGGCACGCTCAGACCGGAGAAGTCCTCCGTTGTCGCACTCAAGCCACAGCGTTCACGTCGCAGTGACGCTGCTGCGAGCCCTCAGCTCGGTGAAGAAGACGATGCTTCGACTTCATCCTCGACCGGAGAAGACCCTCAGGAGACTCTACCCACCGAGGTCTGGCCAAAGTACAAGGACGACCTGCCAAACGCTTTTAATGGTTCCGTTGACCCTGATCTGGACTTCATCAGTAAAATGCCGGCGGAGATCCTACAGCACATCACCTCTTACCTCATGATGGACCATGAGCCCGAGCGTGCATTGCACCAGAAGAACAAGCCTGGTGCTCCGTACCGCCCACACGTTCTATTGTCTCTAGCTGCGATGTCACGCCCGCTGTACTATGCCGCAGACGGCTTCGCTGCGAGGTTCCTACGCTCGAATAAGGAGAAGCTACGTTGGAACGCGGAGCCGCCCGGACCTCCTACTGAGCGTCGTCGTTCATCCCGGATCGCGAGCAAGCCGGCGCCAGAACCAGAACCTCGTGTGTACCGTCAAGAGCTTCTGAGAAAGTTGCGCTTTGTGTGTGTCATCTGCCTTGATTTCAATTATTTCTCCAGGGGCAATGCCATAATGTCCAATGTGAATGAAGTCTGCAAGAAGTGCGAAATCATTGTCAACGGACCTTCCCTGATGGTAAGTTGCTCTTGTATGTCGCTGAGTGCTACGAAGCAACTGACTCAAAGCTTAGACACTACCTGAGGCGCTGGCGTGGCGCGATCTCCGCGATTTTCACCTCCTGAAATCGCGAAAGTCGGGGCCAAGAGCAAAGCTAACGGTGCCTTTGCCAGAGATTGCCTATGGCGTCAAGATCGGCAGAATGGGTGGTCCTCCATACATGCCAACCACCAGCTACTGCTTCAGGCGTGCTGATGTCGAGAAGATCGCTAAGCTCGTTCATAGCGATGTGGATGCGCACATGAGGCAGAAGAACCTGCAGAGACATGCGCGTCGCGAGAAGGACCGCCGCAAGCGCGTGGCCAAGGTTCTGCTTGAGTGGCATCAAGTACAGCTCGAGACGAGCACAGGCGATGGTGGGAAGAGGCATGCAAAAGGTACGTAGCCAGACCTGCTACACTGGAATCTGTCGCACTAACCGAAGAACAGCGCTCAAGCGTTATGAGAAGGACGATTGGAAAGAGGACTGGCGGTTTGACCGCGATTGCTGCCTGTGTCCAGGCATCTGCGAGTATTGCTACGACGTCGAAGGACGAGAGTCTCCATGGTGCGATGTCTGTATTGATCATTATTGGGATGAACGATACGAGCGCTGGTACAATCGCTGAGATCTGGAGAGAGAGAGTGCCCCCATAGCCCTGTGGCATCTGGTGACGAATACCGCCGAGACGAGTAAGAGGCGGATGTTGAGGCAGATGACGGATGACGCATGACGGACGACTGCACAATAGTCAGCGCGAGCAAGCCTAGCAGAATGGCGAAGGAAACAGACTCTTGCTCGATATACATAGCAGGTGCACACTAAACGCTCAACGCATATCATATCCCCGGCAACCCTGCCACTTCCTCATCATTTCCCACTCATCCTCCCGAATGCCTGATCCCCGACTGGTTTCCACTTCGCCCTCCCCTCCAACAACTCCTTCGCCTGCTCCCTCATCCTCCGCCTCCTCGGGTCATCCACAACAGTATCCCCATCACTCCCCATCCCCCTCTGCATCTCCTCCTGGCCCCTCCCCGCCCGTTCCATCTGTCCCTTATCGAACTTCTCATCCAGCATCTCCCTCCCAAGCTCCTCCGGCCACACAAACGGACTCTCCAACTCCACCGTCATCCGCTTCAAACTCCGCGGCCGATGCCAACGCTTATACTGCGGCCGCGAGTTCGACTCGCCATTCAGACCTGTGGGCGAGCCTTGCGTGAGGCGTTGCAGTTTTATGTAGGAGCGTATGCTGACGCAGCGCACGGCGTAGGCGTTGTAAAGGTAGTCGCGGAGGTCTAGCTTTGAGAACCAGAGGGGAACGGAGAATTGAGCGTAGGAGGGGGAGAGGTGCGGAGTGCGGTGGAGGGAGATGCTGAAGGTTGGTCTGTACTGAAGTGAGTTGGGTGTTGGGGGATATGGGAGAGGTGTAGGGCTTACAGATGGACTTGTTTGAGGCCGAGTTTGAAGGGCGCGCGCGCTGATCGTGTTGCTAGTTCGGCGGCCATTGTGGAAGACGATCGGCCAGCTTGGATGCGAAGCTCCCCTGCTAATGCTGGCAATGCGCCGCCAAAAGTAGTCGATATGGCTTGGCATCTCCGGCCATGATGGAGTGCCTCAGGATTGACAGCCGCATCGGGAGTAGCGCGCCAAGCTCGGAGGTGCTCAAACCGCAGTGCAATTCTTTCGCGTCGACATTTGTATCTAACTCATACCAACACGCATGTTCGCAAGAGTGCACGATGTCGGACACAGACTATACTTCCTCAGGATGACACATCGGACCTTGGGTGCCTATGTCATCTAGATGGAAGGCTGTCGAACACTTGCCACCCCGACATGAAGCCCGCTCACGAGCACTGGCATAGACTCTTGCAGCGGGCACAGCAGCTCAGTGTACGTATAGCACGCTCTGGCTCCCTCGCCTCTCTATGATGATATCTTCACGATTTGTTCCGGCGATACACATGAGCCACGAACTAAACATGCATCACCATCTGATCGACTCAAATCGGAACGTTTCAAAAGATGTTCTTCCGAAGAGCATTCGCTGACAGCTCGTTCAGAGGTCGACAGGTACATCTCATTGAGCTTCGTAATTCCTCCTGCCAGACCTTGGACTTCGCTCCCTTCACTCCCTCATTCGAGACACACCTAGTCCACCGCCGAAGACACGCGAGGCACTCAGCTGACCATAGACGTTCACGACCTGAGGAACGAGAGGCGCCAGTAGCTTTGGTACGTTACGATCTCCTCTCTAAACCCATGTTCAATGATGAGCGTATCTATTTCAGTTCTGCTTCTGAAGCATAATGTCGATATTATATACCTTACCAAAAATTGTCTGATTGAACCTCACTACCCCTACACGTGTTGGCTCTCGAAGTCGAACTTTACTGACTTTGTTATGGAATAGACACATCTCATCTACTGGGTGCTTATACTGCTGCTCCACTCCTCTACTGGTCTGCGGTCAATATGTAAAATGGTGAGTTGGGGCATACTTCCACGATCCTATATTCAATGATGACAACCAGCTTATCCATTCCCTGAGCCTCCGGGCAAGCCTGATCTGCCGAGCTCCCCTTCCTCATACCGTACCTTCGCGGTCCTCGGGCTAAGTTGGAATGACCGGTTGTGAAGTTGCGACGTTCACACGCTGCGTTATGGAGCTTCAGAGCGTAGCAGCTACGTTTTCCGTCTTGGACCTCGTGGCGACGCGCCGGCAGATGGGCGTGATTAACAACGGCTGTCTGAGAATCGCTCGACTTGCTCATCTGATTACACTCTGTACGCGGCTCAATACTGACGAGATACTCGCAGGCTAGGACGTTATCTGTAATGGCAACATGATTGACATACTTGCTAAACGATGGAGGGCATAGCCGAATGAGACTTAACAGTCGACGTGTACATTTGGCTTGAACAGCACCCGCGGTCTAGACTGGGCGTATAGACGCACAATGCCTGATGACCCTTGTCGGCCATTGGCTTCTGCGATCTGGTCTGCTCTGCGAAAACCTGGTAGCTTCACACAACGCACGTCATTACATGTCGCTAGTCAGGCACAAGCAGCTGCTCATCCTGCCCTTGCAGTAGCCTGCACTTCTTTCTTCGTAGTTTTCCACAATCCGCAAAGCTAGGACAAATTCGATAGTGCAGCGACACTGCAAATGCATGTCATCGGGCATGTGTCCTCGTCTTGACCTCTCACAGTCCAGAAGGGCTTCCATCTGCTTGGCATGATCCCAGTGTAGCTGAATGTGACTGGCATCTCGACGAATGGCAATGCGCAGCAGCATCCAGACATATGTGGCGGTGCTGTGTGGCGTTCTCGTAAATCTCCGGCTCGGAATTGGAACTAGGTTCAGGTCCGTGCATCCATCGTAACCTCACGCGTTCGTGAGCAAAGACATCGACAACGAGTCCAGCTACCAACAATCGCATCAAAAGGCCAACCTCTCCAGGAAACCTTACAAAACGCTACTCGGTCCCCCATGTCCGTCCAACGCCTGTCAGCCCCAGCCCGGCGCCCGTGGAGTCAGCGCCGGACAAGCAGCCTTCGGCTCCTCAACATCCGCCGCCTGCA
>JAVRRP010000351.1:0-20186 GCA_036872775.1 Oleoguttula sp. CCFEE 5521 | reverse complement strand
GCCATCAATTGCGAATGGGGCGCCTTCGACAACGAGCACAAGATCCTTCCTCGTACACCATACGATGTCATAATCGACAAAGATTCCCCTCGGCCTGGCCAGCAAGCTTTCGAGAAGATGATCGCGGGTCTCTACCTCGGCGAGCTATTCCGCTTGGTCCTTGTTGACTTGCACGAGCAAGGCCACGTGAAGATGTTCGAAGGGCAGGATATCTCAGCGCTGAAGAAGCCGTACAGTCTGGACGCCTCATGCTTGAGCCAAGTCGAGGAGGACGCTTTTGAGAACCTGGCCCAGACGCATGATCTGTTTGAGAAGGAGCTCAACATAACGCCCAAGCGACCTGAGCTCGAGCTTATTAGGCGACTGGCTGAGTTGATCGGGACACGCAGTGCCAGGCTTAGCGCGTGTGGCGTTGCTGCGATCTGCAAAAAGAAAGGGTATAAGACTGCGCATGTGGGCGCGGATGGCAGCGTGTTTAACAAAGTCCGCATCCCTCTACCTTCTCCCCTGTTCCATCTTCATCTTGCTGACCCCTGCCACAGTACCCCCACTTCAAAGTCCGCGGCGCACAAGCGCTGAAGGAGATTCTCGACTGGGAGTCTGGCCGCGATGGCAAGCCACTTAGGGAGGGCACCTACCCGGTCGAGATCATGCCTGCCGAAGACGGAAGTGGTGTGGGTGCTGCGTTGATCGCGGCGTTGACGTTAAAGCGAGTGCAGGAGGGAAATACGGTGGGGATCAAAGACTGGGAGGGGATGTTGAAGGGGACTGCGGCGGCGAAGGGAGATAACAGGCAGGTTGGTGGAAAGTAAGGTCAACCTGAGTGTAAGAGATGGAGACTTCCTGAGGGCTGTAGGTGCTGAGATCTGATGGGGGTGATGGTGCCTACCTATACTGGTGCCTACCTGTACTGGTGTATATCCTAGATGTTGACAGGGGATGTAGTGCACTGTATGCAACCATCGCCCCGCCCAATATAACTCTGTTCAGCTGCGCTCTATTGAGCTAGGTACTCCTCCATCGCCAGCAGATAGATCCACGGTCTCTCGCCGGTTGTTCAGTTCAGCTGCGCGAGCCTGGCCGAGTATCTCATCGAGCTGCACAGTACCCACTTGGTAGTATGTCGTCTCGGGAGGCTTACTCATCATGGCGCTTTCATGGACCCGTAGCCTTGGATTGACGACAGGCGGCGCTTGCAGCCTTCGTCGCCCATCTCGCATGATCTGACAGCTCAAGAAAGCTACAAGCACAAACACACCGCTGACGGCACACACTACGATCCAAGCCACGGTTCCCGCAGGTATTCTATCAGTCGGTGGCGGGCCAAAGCCCCAAGTACTCGGCGAGGTGCCCGTTGACGAGGGTTTATTTACGTCGTCTGGATTTCCGAGACTTTGCCATTGAGCCCATGTCGTCCCGTTCCAAGCCAGCCGCCACACTGTTTCTAGCTCTGTGACATAGACATCTATCAAGTCAGCGCTACGAGCCAGCGCCGCAGGCGGAGTTGAGAAAGGACCGCCTCCCAAGTCGACCCATCCGCCCTAGTTACCATTGTCAAAGGAGATCTGCCACAGGCGGCCTTTGTCGCCGAGAGCAAAGACGTCTGTCGAGCCGGATTGTCGAGAGTTGGCTGATGGAGGGCTCTGCAGTCGACCGCCTAGGTTGTCCCAGCCTGACCAAGTGTCTTTCAGCGCTTGTTGATGGAGCAAGAGATCGCTAGCAGTTGCAAACACGTCGATGTGGTTATTGCATTCCGGGCCCCAGGCAGGGTCGGCAACCTACCCTGATCATTGGTGTTTACTGTCGTGTTGCCGGTTGTGTAGTTTGGTCGGGGCCGATGCCGAAGAAGGCGAAAGAGGCTTTAGTGTATGGGACGATTGCCACGTCGGCGCTGAATCTCTGCCAGAGTTTTCGCGGCGTGGAGATCCAGCTATTGTTGCCGCCCCACTGGTAAGTGTTACTAGAGCATACTTGTTCGAGTACACACCGCACTGTATCTTACCTGCACGTAATTGAGCTCCGCAAATGGAGAGCTTCGCACGTACACGTCAATCGTAGCTTGGTCGGCTACCGCGAAGGCTGTCACGCCTCCAAGAGCCTCGAAATAACTGACACCAGCCCAGTCTGTACTCCATGTACCATTCGTCGTACACTGGCCGAGGAGGGTTTTGGTAATACTCACGGCGAACACAGAGACAGAGCCATCAGTTCGAGACACTATGGCCGGTTGGCCTCCTGTGGTGTCGAAAATTTCACCAAGGCGCTTCCATGATCCTTGTGAGCTGCTTGACAAGTACGTGTGCCACAGAGGGCTGCCGAACTGAGGGCCGCCAGAGATACTACTAAGAGCGACGACATCGATGCGGTCGGTAGATACAGAGGTGGCGGCCAGTCTCTGTGGCCCTGCGAAGGAAGAGAGACTGGACATCGCGAAGACGCAGAAGCACAGAGAGGAGTAGGAAGCCAGGAATTTGAGCATTACAAGTCTACTTACCACCATCACTCGAGTCTACGACGCCTACAAGGGAAGGTGAACATCGATACCTTCGTGCGCGCACGAATGATCGCTGCGGCGGTGCAAGGCTGTGCAGCTTGTGCGGTATTGGCTGGATCCCTTGTTGGTTTTGTTCACCGGTATGGCTTGGCGCAAGTATGTCGACTAACGTACCCTGTTACTCAGTCCACCAAGAAGCCAGCGAAATAGTCGTCTATCCATTCCGCTGCCTCATCTCCGTCCACATCCCATCTCCGCACTGCGCCTACATACCCATCTGGCCTTACAACGACGACAGCCACATCACGCTCCGTTAGTCCACCCATCCACTTCTCCGTGCAGCTTGCAACATCGTCCAGGTACAGCGTCCACGCGCTCTTCTGTAACACAGGTGGCAGATCTGCGATCTCAAACTCAGTCTGAGGCGCCCTAGTGACGACTGCAGGCGTCCATAGCCTGGAAATAGCGGTGTAGCGATGCAACTGCTGATGCACATCTGCATCTGTCTTGGGCGTGTTGACGTTGAGGTAACTTTCTTCTGCTCGGCGTGAGGCGCGGGCAAGTAATGATTTGGTTGCGGAGGTGAGGTATGCGGTTGTGTTTCCGAGCCAGGTGGAAGCTTGGCGGAGAGACGGGACGAAGAAGTAGATCCTGAATTGGCACAAGAGCGGAATATCTAGCTCGAGTGAGACAGGGTTGGAATCGATGTATCGTGTCGCTTTGGCCGGCGTGAGGAGGCACCCAGGCTTGAGCTCGCCACTCAGATTCTCGCACGGCTGGTTCAGAACGTTGGCATTGTATCGCACGCCAGCACCAGAGATGAACGCGATGTTCTCCGTGAAGTTGTCTGCTAGAGCTTTCTCGTCACCACTGGCGAAGGCAGCGGCGTGTTGCTTGTCGAAGGCTATAAGGTCCTGGGCAACCTTACGACGTTCGAAGGAGTAAGAATCGAGGAGTGTGGGCAGTGCAAGTTGGCGGAGGGTGAGGGCGAGTTTCCAGGAGAGGTTGAATGTGTCGTGCATACTGGTGTTCATGCCTTGGGCGGCTTTAGGGGAGTGGGTGTGTGCGGCCTGGAGAAGCTATCAGCAGGGAAGGGGTGAAGTGGTGATGCAAGCAGGACGTTCGTCGCCTGCGAGGAAGACCCGATTGGCAGAGTCGGTGAAGTGGCTGGCAACTCGTTGGCCGACTTTGTAGACAGAGAACCACTCTGCTGATTGTTAGTCCGATGCACCATGGAATAATGCGGGTAGATTGGTGTTCCAATGCTCTTCCACTCAAGCTTGTACGGTGCGACAATCTCCTGTGCACGGCGAATCACAAAATCCTGCGTTGCTGCCTCGGAAGGCAATGACGCTTCAAATTTCGGATTCAACTCGATGTAAAGGCGAGTCATCCCACGTTCTCTAGGTATGCACAAGATCGTGACCTTCTCCTCTGAGTGGATCACAACCTTTGACCAGAGGTCCGGGAAATCAGTATCTACCACACCATCTAAGACGCCCTATGGTGCTTTGCTCGGCTCACCCTCCATGCACAGGCCTGGCATAGCTTTTCGCACTTTCGAATGAGCGCCGTCACATCCGACGAGGTATCGACTTCGGACGCGGCCAGGTTTGCCGGTCCTCACGGAGACGTAATTTACGTCTACGGTGCCCGATTGTGCCTTGATGGATGTGAAGTCCGAGAAGGGCGAGCTTCGGAGCACTTCAACGCCCCTCTGCTGCATGTCATCTAGCAGAACATCCTCAACCATGCCTTGGTGGACGAGCAGAATGTAGGGATCGGCAACATTGACCCCAGATGGATAGTGAATCTGACGACCTGTGCGCCGCAGCGACTGATTCGGCGAGGAGTTCTACTCACTTGGTCAGCTCAAATCTTAAATCCTACTGGTCTTGATCAAGTGCACATATACCCAGAAGCTTATGTCGTACACCTTGACACCGTTCCGCAAGAGTTCATCACCGATGCGAAGTTGACGGAACGTTTCGATAGTCTTCGGCTGTAGTCCATCTGCTCGTCCAGTCGATGTACGGGTTGGTCTGTCGTCGAGCACTGTTGCCTTGATACCATACTTGGCGAGGGTGCAGCTGCGGAATGTCAGTTGATGTGGCCGCTGACAGAACGCTCGGCATCAACGCGTACGCGAGCATGAGTCCTGCCGGACCAGCTCCAGCAACAACAACATCTGCTATGTCTTCGTGATCTAGGTCACTGCCTTTGGCGGCGGTTGCGAACCCTTCATCTACTACACCTGGTGCCGTATCTTGTGTGTATCTTGTGTGTTGCGGAATGGATAGCAAGAAATCGTGTGATCACCTCGAAATCAGCGCTCGATTCGGGTGCATCTACTGCCTCGAGGCTATGACACAGCGTATAGCTGCTCGGCACAAAACGACTGCTTGACGCTTGTCTTGCACCTCCACGAACTGTAATGTGGAGGAGTGATCAAAGCCTGAGGCACGGTATCCCCCACTCTTGCATGCTGAAGTACATGCGGCTTAAATGATTCAATGGATCAAGCAAAGTCAAGAACAGGCTTACGAAAGACTTCGCGTTGTGACGTCTTCCTGCGTTGCCATGTTGATATATGCAGGCGTCTGGTTTATGTATTACACACTTCAGCGTTAACTCTTGTCACGTGACGCCAAGCGTGGTTAACGTTGGGCTTGGTGTATTACGCCCTAAACTCCTTCCTCCACTCTTGGCAGTCTACTCGCCTTACTTGCACTGAATATGCCTTGATCCATGTACCTTATCTTCCCAGCAGCTAACTGAGGAGTGGGTAGCGCGACCCGAAGGCCGAAGGCCGACCTATCGTTCACCTTGACACCATCTATGATGTCCATAGTGATGGGAGCCATGGCGGCACTCACGATGTACGTCGACTTCGGTTTCATGCCACAACATGCCCACTCGTCAAAGAGGCAAGATGCACGTTTGCAATTGGGATGGCTGCGGCAAGATATTCCAGCGCTCCGACCACTTGCAGAGGCATACCCTGAACCATACCACTCGTGATAGTACGTGTCCGAGATGCAGTGCTCACTTCAAACGTCGCGACCTGCGAGGTATGAAGTCAACAATGCTATTGCTACCGTCTGCTGATCACCTGCATAGACCGTCATCTCGCTCGGCATCGCCAGAGAGATGAGGAAGCCGGCGGCGAAGGCCTGGGTGTCGTCTCGACTCGCAAGCGCCTGTGGCGAGATGCTGAGAGGAACCTCGTCACGAAGCGTCCGAAGTCCACCTCAGATGTCATACCAACGGAGCACCACGTTCCCCAAGCTGTCATGATCGTTCCAAACGATCAGCCTTCACAGAATTTCCAGACGCCGGTTTCGCCGCCGCCGTCCCTCACTAGCAACGCTGTTCGTGCTCAGGACGATGACTTCGCATTCGACTCAAGCTCGTTCGACTTCCAGCAAGTCTTCAACGATCCGCAGAACAGCGATGGCTTTTCGGAAGACTTCGACTTCCTCTCCGACGTTCCTTGGAATGTACCTGTTGCTCCAGCGCCATCTATTGTGCCGAGCGGTAATATACTCATGGACGATATGTTCTCGTCTGATACAGGCAAGTGACCCAAGCTTCTTGCGGCAGGTCTGTATTAATCTGAATATTAGCAAGCTCATTCAATATGCCCTTCACAACAATGAGCAATTATAACTGGCTGTTTGCGAACCGCACTCTTGCCCCTGGATCAGCTGATACGACCGGCTCATCCCAGTTCTCATCCGACCGAAACGTTGGCGGAGATTACGACGTTCGATCATCGACGACTTCGCGTGATACATCGCAAACAGATCACGCTATTGCGGACCTCGATGCCTCTCGTCCGTACGGGGAACCTAGGGTTCCGTCGCAGATGTCCCCGACTAGTGGCCAATACATCGAGGAGAGGCATGCGGGACCATCAACCCCAGTGCAGTCTTTGTCTGGCCCTCGAATGGACCGAATGAGCTTCGAGAATCTTGCAACCTTCTCTCCCCGAAACGACCGACACACAATGCATTCATTTTCTACGAGTATAATCCAGGGAATACCCGGTGTGAACGAGCGCGCGCGGACGCACGTACTCGATGTGATAGCACAAAGTCGTCCTACAACGCCAGAGGGCGCACTAGTGACCGGTGACCATCCCCTTCTCTCACTCGAAGCAATGCAGGCATATTGCGAATGCTTCTTCGAGCGATTCAACAAGCACTATCCTCTGATCCATCGAGCAACATTCAACCCTTGTGGAGTTGATCCACTTCTTCTGCTGTCAATTCTTCTCCTAGGGGCCACTTATGGATCCAAGGAGGCTCACCGACTTGCCGTGTGCATACACGATGTCATGCGAACTCAGATACTGCAGAGTCCAGCCTTCACTGCTACGCCACAGCTCTCGATGCTACAGGTCATCCTACTCACAGAGTGTTTCGGCAAGTCCAGGGCTGGCCAGAAGCAGCATGACATGAGTCATCTTTTCCACGGGATGCTGATCAAGTATGTATCGCTCCACGGAGTGTGTGTATGAGTCTGCGCTAATATGTCTAGCCTCATTCGAAGGAGCGATTGCCAATCCGCTGGAGCATTTCCCCATACATCGGAGAGACTTGTGAGCCTCGAGGATCGGTGGCGAGAGGCGATGCACATGGAGCAGCGTAAACGGTTGGCGCTGCTCTGCTTCCTCTGGGACGTGCAACATGCTCTACTCTTCTCCCAGAGCCTATGCATGTCCGCCTTCGAGCTCCGTACCTCACTCCCGTGCGACCCATCGTCATGGGAGGCCGAGACTGCTGCAGAGTGGTCGACATATGGAGCCATCCCAGAGCCTAGCTTTTTGACCACGTTGAAGACTTTCATGAACTCCGATACATCAGCGATACCGCCAGAGATGAATGCACTATCGAGGCAGCTTGTTCTGCATGGTTTGATGTCCATTGCATGGGACTTGAAAAGGCGAGATCAGACATCCCTCGGTACGTGACGTTCATCATCCTGTTCTGACACCCATGCTGATCGCTCAAATAGGCTCTAGCGGACCGACCTCAGACTGGCAAACGCGACTCGGCGCTTCTTACGACATGTGGAGAGTGGACTTCGATGCATACTGCATGGACATGAACAAACAGCTCAGGAACAGCCCCGCGGCGAAGGAAGACTTCACTCGCTTCAGCACCAGTACGCGAGCAATCTACCACGCTGCTCAGCTGATCCTCCACGTCGAAGTGCTCGATCTGCAGATCTATGCAGGAGCAAAGCACATCCTCGGCCGGCCAGTAGCACCACATGACTACCAACGCTCTCGAAAGCTGATAAAGCGCTGGGTCAGCGATGATGGTCCAAAAGCCGCCGTGGCCGCCTCACACGCCGCACACCTCCTCAGAGATGGTCTCACGCACTTGGAAGAATGGGACACCGATCAGACGTTCCATTATCCGTGGTGTCTCTACCTTGCCACACTGACATGCTGGGCATTTCACCGCGCACCCAATGACGAAGACGGCGGAACTGCTTGCAACGAGATCTCTGCACCAGAGAAGCGACACGATCGTTCAATGAACGCTCTTGTCAGTAGCATGACATCGGCAGGACCAGAAGGCCTAGGTCGCTTGACTGGCAAGCTAGACACCCGCGGGTTGGTACATGTCATTGCTGCACACTTAGGAGGAGTGCGATGGGCTGTGGTGCATGAAGGCATGAAGGTGCTGAAAGCTCTTTCATGATTAAGATTATGATTATGGCAACCACGACCAGTCTATTGAAGTCACTTGCTCCCCATCCTCTTACTTCCTATCAGAAATCCACTCCATATCTCTCCAGCTTTTCCCAATCCCTTTCGAACATCAAGCTCGAACTCATCAAAAGCTTTCTGCAGCGCATGCGCAGATGTTTCGTGCTCTGTGGACTCATCAATGTCCCCAGCAGCCTCTCGAGAGGGTGGATTGACAGCATGTGCGATGAGCGGTCCCAGCTCATGCTCTGGAACAGGTGGGTGCGAAGCTAGTGGACTCGGTGGCGCACCCAAGCTACGTCGTTTGCGACGGTGGGCACTGCTCACCACATCGTCAAGCGACGGCTTTCGTTCTGGTACTGGCGGTGCATCGGGGAGCGTGATGTCTTCTGTTCCCGGCGCAGCAGTGACGCCGCCAAGCATGTCGTCGAACGAGGTCGACTGCGGAGCCGGCTCACTGACAGCTGTTGGCGTTGTGACAGCAAGGCCGATATCCTGGTCTCCTCCCTGCGAAACCCCAAACTGCTTCCCCCACCGACATTCACTGGGGTAATCGCAATTGGCCCAACAGTCCTTCTTCATCTGGGGACTATTCACCTCACTCACGATCTGCTCACCTCTCAACATCTTGGCCACCTTCACCTGCGCCACCACATCCCTTCTCCACTCCCCTCTCGCCTTCCACCCCGCATAGTCAAATTCGCTAGCACATGCCCTACCCTTCTTGCAGCTGCGCTTACCGGTCTTACGATCCCGCTTCCAGACTGGCGTACCGGCGCAGAAGTAGTGGCCATCATCTAAGCAGCGGCGGGTAGTGCCGAGAGCATAGATCCGGGAGCAGAGATGGCATTGCCACAGCCAATTCAGCGGTTTAGGGGGAGGTGGGGGGAGGATGAGGGAGCTGTGGCGGTCGTGCAATGTAGTCGATGTGCTGAACCCTGGCTTGCGCGGTGATAATGGTGATAGTGGAGAAAAGGGCGAGGATGGGACTGCGAGGCGGGATGAGCGAAATGGGATGGGCGTGAGGTTCAAAGTCGTGGGTAGTGGTGCTGTGCGCCTCATACTGTTGTGTTGGGTCGATGTCGGACGGGGTCTCTTCGGTGTTTATAAGGAGCGTGAGGACGAAGTCCAGCTTCGGTTTCCAGTAATGAAGTGGCGAAGCGTGGAACTCTCGAATTGTGTGTCGAGGAGCCTGTGATGCAATACCGCAGTCGTGCAAGCACACTTCAGCGACAGTGGAAATAACGAGAAGAGAAAGCTGAAACAAGAGACATGCGATGGTCGTACACTCTGTCTCATTGACGTACAATTTTACGTCCCATCATCTAAGACATCATCACTCAGCGTATTCCTTTGTTTCGCCACGTTCGAGGCTGACCAGCCATGTGCGCCTCCTTTGTTGCCCTCATGGTCATCATGCGGCCGAGGTTTGGGTACCCTCAAGGTCGTTGTTCCGTCGGCGAGACTCTCGCGACGACGCACTTTGATTGGTATCGCGGTGGACGATGGTCCACTACCTCAATTCGTGTCGGCGTAAGGCATCACAGTCGGCTGTGAACAGAACAAGATCGGCGGTCTGCACTGCCATGCGTGTCTGTTCGGGGCAGAAGGTTGCTCGCCTTCGTTCTACGCTGGCTCGAACACCGTTCTACTGGCTTCCGAGGCGACCGGTGAATCCTCGGAGTGCGAAAAGCGTTGATAGGTAGCCATGCAAGAGTGGCTAGTGCAGCACTTGCAATTGGGGCGCGCGACACTACTGCCGCCTTTCTCGGGGCAAAGCGGGTAAGTTTCTTGTCCTTGTGGCCTACATAGTCAGACCGCTTTGAAACAAAGCATCCTCACGGCCTCGAGGAATCAATGCGTCACCACCTTCAGCGCCTGCAAGAATAGCCCAAAGATCAACCCCCTCGACACCTCAGGAATCTGTAAGCAGTCAAAAACCTTCCCCAACGCCTCCCCACTAGCAGCAGCCCCCATAACACTCGTAAGCGCCTGCGGCATGCCCTTCTGCACCAAGAGCCTTCTAGCCTTGACTCCCAACGCCTCCTTCTCCTCGTCACTCTTCGGCGGGTAGTCTCTTGCCCAGATCTCCAGCTCATCAGCCGTAGGCAAGGCATTCTCACGCAGCTTCTGCAAGTGCGCTGCCATGCCGACGTCAGAAAGATTGGAGTCTAGGAGTGAGGTCTGTAGAAGGTCGCGGATGCTGGCTAGTTGTGGGTTACCAGGGCGGAGGAGGAAGGTCTTAGCTGCTGCGAGGAGGGTGCGGCGGATTTGCCAGGCGGAGCTGAGGGTGTAGAGTTCGGTTATGACGGCGAAGATGAGCTCGACTGCTACGGCAGTTTCTTGCTCAGTGATAGGCAGCTTCGTCTTTGGCTTTGGTGGGGTGGAGGGCTCGGGGGCTGGGGTGGCCGGCAAGGGGCGTTCGAGGTCAGCTGATGCTGTGATGCTTTGATCGAGGTTGGAGGATCGAAAGGTGTCAATGCTGGCTCTTGCTGGTCGAGCAGGGGAGCCGTAGTCATCTGTGATGTCTGATGGCGGTGGCGGCAGATTGAAAGTATCCTCTACCGCAGCTGCCGCTTCTCGTGGCACTGGCGGGGCGGGCGGCGACATGATGGAAGCAGGGCGACTGGACTCGCCGCTTGCGCGTTGCGATGGTGCTTGCGCTCGACGTGAAGACCTTGCACTGCTCATTGTCGCTGTACTGCCAGTGCGTTCGAGCGAAGTGGTAGAAATCGATCGTACAGACTCTTCGCTTTGCTTCGCCGAGGTCATCGAACCGAGATACGTGTCTGGCATGAAGGCTTGGCCCATACTTGGGTTCGTCTTATGATCTGGGTGGGTCGCTGGCGCTGCACCAGCCTGATTGGCACTGGACATCGCAGCACCTGGCCGCTTGCCACCGACAAGGCCGGCGACATTGCCGAAGAAGGCTTTACCACCTCCAGCCACTCCACCAGCGACGTCCTTTGGTGCCTTTGCCAGTGCATCGATCATGTTACCGCCGAATTTGCCGAACGTCTCGGGCGTCGGCCAGCCGAACGGCTTAACCTTCTCGCCCGGCGATCTTGTCGTACCGTTGTCCTTTTCCAAGAAACGCTTCATTCCCTCGCTGTCTGCGAGCGTCGGGAAGCGTACAGCAGCGGTAAGATATCTCTCCAAGTCCGTACGTAGCGCAGCTTTGGTGTTTCCTCTCCATCTTGGCAGATCAGCGTGCGAGTCAGTGAACTTGGCGCCAGTGATCACACTGATCCGGCGAAGTACCTCATGCAAGACTTCAAAGTCAGCGTACTTGCGGGGGATCATCCACCCGGGGTAGGCCGAGGACGCAGGTTCGATCTGAAGCATGTAGTCCACAGTGGGTTTGCTCTTGATCGTGTTGCGATCGCCATGTACAGAATCATCGAATATAGAGACTATAGCGTTATGCAGGGTAAATTGCGGCTGCTCCTTGCGTGGCCTGACAGGCGAGTCGCTGAGCGCTGTAGGTTGCGCGGTGGGTAATAGCTGATCGAAGGTGGTGAAAGGCTGTTTCGTCGTCGGTGTTGATGGCCTGGGATCAGTCGTGGACCTTGATGGACTGGCGATACATGATTCGTCCGTCGAGTACAAGCTCATCTCCTGCTGGTCTCGGTCACTGTCGCTTGACGTGGGTGTGGGTGCACCATGAGTTCCGGACGGGTCCGACACGTCTTCGCCACTGCTACTGGCAGTCGTCAGGCTGCCATGACTCTCATGACTTTGCCGTTGGTCCTCTTCGATCATTAGTTGCGTCAATCGTTGCGCTTCCTTCATGGCCTCGTCCATTGCTTCCTCGGCTCGGCTGATCTGTCGCTTGTGGATCAGGTCCGATCGAGATTCTTCGGACTTCTCCTTCCGACTCGCGACAACCTGAGTTATGCGATCCCCATCAGTCTTGGATGAGGTCGCGTTGATCTGCCGTCCTTCGACACCAGCGTCCACAAGCTCCATAACTTCCTTCGCAGTTTCAGACTCCTCAAGACCGTACACGATCCACTCATTGATCCACTCCGGTCGTGAGCATAGCGTGACGGTAGCACCCAGCACCAGCTGTGCGAGAATCTCTCTCAAGAACGAGTGTACAGGTGGGCAGTTGTAGGCTTTCGGATCCAGGTATGCTTCTATCGTATCTTCGGCAACAGCTTTCAGCTTACTGTCTTGATACTTGACATCTAGAATATGTGTAAGATTGCTGTCTGGCTTCAGCCTCAAATAAGTAGCCACTGCATCCTCCGCTGCCGCATTTGGCGACGCATTAAGTGCAGCCGACAGCTCGTTCAGGAATACGATGATGATGCTGCTGGCGTTCGTGACAAAGTCGAGAAAAGCATCAGCTGGTCGCTTCCTCTCCAAATGACCGGACAGTGATAGCAGGAATGCAACGAGAGTCCGCTTGCATGAGGCTGGGAAAGACAGCTCGCCGGGCAACGTCGGATCATACCAGTAGTGAACATAGTCCTTGATCACAGCGTTTGCAAACTTGTCCAGTGCCTTGGCAGTCTCGGGCTCGAAGCGGGAAAATCCGAGTTGCTGATTCGCGTACACCTTCGAGTCTTCCTTATCCTGGTCTGCCGCTTCTTCATTCGACCTCCGCAAGTCGAGGAGCCTCCTAGCTACCTCAATGCCGGCCTCGTTGCGTCGTGACAGGGCTACTCCGCCATCACCACCGCGACCAGAGCTGGCATCCCAACTCGCGTGCAACACCACTCCACCTGCGATGCCGATCACGAGCAACCCTACGCGACCGAGCACGAAGTATGCTGTCGCGCTCAAGCCCACCAGGCATGCGCCAAGGGTCTCATTGCTCGCAGTAGAAAGGAAGTGCAGCGCTTTGTCCGTGACCTGTTGTAGTGCGATAGTCCAATTGGTGTTGTCCGTCGCCGTCACTGGTGCTGCAACAAGCTCACTCACGATCCTAGTCTTGATCCCGTCTTGTGTCTCCGGTCCGGTCTCGAAGACATCTTGCGTAACGTCGCTGACAGGTTGCGGCTTCTCCTGATCATCCATTGTCGCGTAGCTGACCTCCCTCTCTCATCTTGCGACAGTGCGCATGAAACAGCCTCCCATGATCCAGAAGATCCGAAGTGCGAAGGGGGCGACCTTCGCGATGCAGGTCCAGGATGTATGGCCGTAAGCATGCTCCCCTGTTGCATCCCAAGTCGACCTTACGTCAAAGAGCGAGAGGCTTGGCGTCGATCTTCATGCATGGCATTGGCTTCGAGTCACGACGAGACAAAGTTTGGACATAACAACACAGAGCAACTTCGAGTACGAGGCTATCAGCAAGTTCCATAGGCTTCATGAAGGAATAAAAGCAAACCACGAGGCCATTGAAACATCAGAAGTCTGGCCACTTGGCCAAAACAACCACCCACCATGGCGACCCAAACAGCAGACCAGAAAATGGCCCTCATAACCTCCAACCTCCAAGAAGTCCTCAACCCCGAAATCATCCAAGAAATCCTCACCAAGAACGAGCGCCCCCTGAAAATCTACTGGGGCACAGCAACGACCGGGAAACCCCACTGCGGCTACTTCGTCCCCATGCTGAAAATCGCCCAATTCCTCGCCGCCGGCTGCGAAGTCACAGTCCTACTAGCAGACGTCCACGGCTTCCTCGATAACCTCAAAGCTCCGATTGAACTCGTGAAGGAGAGAGTGGGGTACTACCGCTTCGCGGTGACCGAGATTCTGAAGGCCGTGAATGTCGATGTGAGTAGGTTGAAGTTCGTGACGGGGTCTGACTACCAGACTCGCGGCTCCGACCCAAAGGATCCATTCAAGGGCTACCCATTCGATCTGCTTCGTCTCAGTACCTGCGTCTCCGGCCACGACGCCACGAAAGCGGGATCAGAAGTCGTCAAGCAAGTGGACGCTCCACCGCTCTCCTCGCAAATCTACCCCGTTATGCAAGCCCTCGATGAAGAATACCTAGACGTCGACGCGCAATTCGGAGGCGTCGATCAACGCAAGATCTTCACTCTCGCCGTCGAGGTTCTGCCCCGGATAGGCTACAGGAAACGCGCTCACCTCATGAACCCCTTGATTCCGGGCTTACAAGAGGGAGGCAAAATGTCCTCCTCAGATCCAGACTCCAAGATCGACATCCTCGATTCCCCAGAAATCGTTCGCAAGAAGCTGAAGAAAGCCTTCTGCCCCCCAAAACAAGTCGAAGGCAATGGCGTCGTCTCCTTCGTCGAGCACGTGCTCCTCCCAGCCTCAGCCCTCCGCTCTCCAGAATCAACGCCATCAATCTCCATTCCGCGACGAGATGCAGAACCCCTAGTCTACACCTCAATCGACAAGCTGAAAGCTGACTACCTCGCCGACGTGCTGCAACCTCAAGCACTCAAACCGGCAGTCACGGAAGCGCTGCTGGAGATTCTGGCGCCTATACGAACGGCTTACGAGGCGAGCGAGGAGTGGCAGGCGGTGGAGAAACGAGGCTACCCTCCACCTCCGGCGCCGGAGAAGAAGAAGAAGAAGGAGAAGAACCTGGGGAGTCGCTTCCCGGGTGCTGGCGCCGTGGAGGCGAAGCCTGATGGGCATGTCGAGGGGGAAGGGGCGTTGGAGATGAGTGTGGGGAGGGTGAAGGAGGCGAATGGTAGTGCATGAGACGGCGGTCCCGGCAGCAGCCTCCAAGCTCTCAAATTAAAAGTAAAGCGTGCATATGATTTGCAGCATTGAGCGTTCGGGCATGATGTACATCCATCAATCGTCTACTGCACATGACCGGCTTCTACCAACTGTTCAATGACCTCTCGAGTTGCATGGCGTTTGGCAGCATGTGGGCAGGCACACCTGCGAGCTCTGTCGACAGCTTGCAGAGCTTCGTGGTATGACTTCGCCTTATCGCACTTTCAAAGCTGATCATTGTCGACGTGCTAGACAGGAGTCTCGAGAGGAGTCCATGTTCTCAAGCTTCACGAACCCGGAAGCTTGCAGTGAAGCTTGTCATGCACAATGACGAGCATGAACCCAATGGCACGTTGAGAACCCTCAAATCGCATTACTTGCTTTGCATGCGCGGACTCAGACAACACAACCGCTACTTGACCTCCCGCGTCACGCAGCTAAGGCAGCACGCATAAGTATCTCTCCATAGTCATCTCCGCCCTGTGACCTGCATTTCCCTCGCCCTCTGTACCGCCCAACGTTTCTTTCCCATATTCAAAACTTCCTGACAATGCCGCCAACCCTCCACCTGCTCCGCCACGCCCAAGGCTACCACTCCACCTCCCCCGAAGGCCATTCCCTGCACGACCCCCACCTAACGCCCCACGGCTTCTCGCAATGCGCATCTCGTCGAGACGCCTTCCCCAATCACAACAGCGTCGAACTACTGCTCGCCTCGCCCTTACGTCGAGCCCTACAAACCTGCCAATCGACGTTCAGCCCCGCGATCGAGACGCGAAAGTTGAAGATCATAGCGCTGCCGTACGCGGAAGAAGCGAGCGCAGATCCCTGCGACACGGGCTCGGAGATCGAGGTCCTGCAAGGGGAGTTCGGACACGGGGTGGACTTCGACCATGTAAAACATGGCTGGACGCGGCATGAAGGAGATTTCGAGATTTCGCCGCCGGCGCTCGCGGCTCGGGCGAGGAAGCTCCGGGCTTGGATTCGGGCGCGGGACGAGAGGGAAATTGTGCTTGTTAGTCATGGGTTCTTCAACCACTATATTACGGGTGATGTGAATGAGAAAGGCGAGCAGACTACGGGATGGTGGAGGGAGGCGGAGTGGAGGAGTTTTGAGTTTGCTGAGGGAGATGATGAGGGGGAGGCGGGGTTGCGGGAGACGGAGGGGAGTAAAAAGCGGAGAGAAGAGGAGGAGAAGGCAGAAGGAGGGAGTGTGGAGGAGAAGGAGAGGGCGCGGGAGAAGAGTGGTAACAGGGAGAAGGAAGATGGGAAGTGAGGTTGGCGTCGCTATCATTCCTACCTACGCAAGACCTATACTCGCCGCGAAACTAAGTTTGGTGGCTCGTCCACTCATCATCCGCGTCTGATTAACCCTCTCGGGTTCAGGCAAATTCCAGGAGACTCGACTCGGTATGAGATCCCTCTGTACCACACTCCAACGGTCCAAGGACAGCGGACCCATGCGACTCTCTGCGTGTCCACATGCTCCTCTCGACTCTGGGTCACGTAAGTTCGGACGTCTGCGTGCCGAAATCGTTCGCGAACTCCTAGCGGGGACGTTGCATCTGGCGCAAGTAATACTGCGTAGTAGCATCTTGCTGCCCAGTGTGCAAGCCGGTCGCGTGTGGCAAGTGTAGGCCTCGGGTCTCTTCCTACAGGTGCTTTGTGTCGGCGACGCACGCAAAACTCTTGACGTGAGACCTGCAGGATCTGCGTTGCCCGACAGGTCGATTTGTGCAGTCATTCAATCATTCCACGGGGTTGTACAGTCATACGCTCTCAGCCCATGCCATCTACATCCATATCGTCCAGCTGATCGTTTGGCTCCTTCGGTTCCTGCGATTCATGGAACTGTATGCAATCGTCGATGTAGCTCAGTATTGTCCCGACACTGTCCTCATTCTGCGCATCCAGCTTCAGGAACGATACCAAGCTGAACTCATCAATCAACTGTGCCACTGCTCGATTCAATGATGCAAAGGTCTCGCCGGCCAACACAGTGCCCTTCTCATCAGCGTCCCCGTTGTCCACTCCATTCTTGTACTCGTACTTCAGTCCGCTCTCTGGCGCATCCTGCAGCAGACTCGTGTCCGGGTCGATGAACCGCTTGAGATCTCGCCTTGCGACCTGGCCCTTGACAAGATCCATCTTACTCAGGATATTTACATGCGGCAGCTCCAGCATAAGCATAGCACTCATCGCACTGAGCGTCCCCGAGAAGAACTTCGATCGATCGATGATGAAGCTGCTCTCTAGCAAATACGCTGCGCACATACTGATGTTCAGACTCCCCCTCGTCAGCGTCTTGACCAGGGCAGGTAGTATAGGCACATGGCTATACAGCTCAACCTGACCCGGCATGTCGATGATGATTAGATACTCCTCCGTCACGTCTTCCAGCGGCTCGGTCAAGAAGTCCAAGTTCTCCAGCAGAAATTCGAAGCAGTAGATCAACCCGCCGTTGGGACCTAGATGCAGCTCCTCCATGACATCTTCGAGCGATATGAGATCTTTGATGTCGATGTCGGGCGTGTAGGCGAAGTCTTCTGCTGCTGGATCGAGGTTCACATAGAAACATGAGCGGCGGTTCATTTTGAGGTGCTCTACGAGGGCGGAGCAGAAGGTCGTCTTGCCTGCACCGGCAGGGCCCATGACTATGGTGCCGTAGCGGGAGCCCATGGCGAAGGCTATGTGGTGGTGTTCGCCGAGGGAAGGCGAGGTAGATTGCCAGTGTCGTGTAGTTGCGTTCTGGTAATCTTTCTCCACGGACTCGATCACATGTCAGGCTCAGAAGTTTGGCTTCGCCTGCTCGGTACGAGACGGGCCGCTGCATGCAATCTGCATGTCACACACGCGTGCTCGACGTGATGTTGATGAGCTTTGATTGACCCCATATCGACCATTGGCGAGGCATATTTGAACGGCGATCATGCCGCGTGCTCTGCTGGTGAGGCATATGCTGAAGTGCCACAACATTCACCATCAATGTCTCGAGGTTCCCTCTGCCAAGTCGACCATTCCACTGACCAAAGTGAGTTTGACGCGACTTTGCCTGCATGCGAAGGCCAATGCCACATTTCCATCTACGCGGCTATGCCGGCACTCACCTATTCGTACCAAGTGGGCGGCCGCATCGCTTCATGAGCGAGTAGACAGCACTTGATACATTGCATGCGCCACGGCGGCATAAGGTGAAAGTACTTGTTACATGCATACCTAAGGCAGAGCGTGACGCGGGAGATTTCAGTGCCTCCACCTCCACCGGCGCGGCGTCAGCTTCGGTCTTGTCGTTACACACACACACCCTGTCGAGACTTCAACATTGACTTTTCCGTAGGCGAGCAGCCTTTTTGTGCGCGCTGTCAGTGCATGCTTCCTTACGGTCGAAGTTCGTTGTTCCTTCCTTCGCATGTCAGTTCCTAGGCTACTGCGCACCTTCCATCTCGCAACGCTCTACCCAAAACCATCGCATCTCCATTCTCGCCACGCTCACGCATCAACTTACATCACACAACCCATACCACTGCGATGCCATCTAAGAAGCCGGTGATCGGCAAAGCGCGCAGCCCGGATCTGGGGAATGGCGATTTCGGCATCACCTACAACACCAAGACCGGACGACCCATCCGGAAGAGCACCCACAAGACCGAATCACCCTTCGTGGACTCTGCGATTGCTCTTAGTGATGAGGAGCCAGAGCTCAGCGAGGAGGAAGACGACGTGACTAGCGACGACGAGGGTGAAGGCATTGTCACACGGCCGCCACCTCGCAAACGCACATATTCACCGTCGCCACCGCTCTCGGATCTCGGCTTGTCCGAACCAGACGACGCACTAAGCGATGTGTTATCGGAATCAGACGACGAAGACGACGAGTTGCCTCTATGTAGACTGGCAGCAAGGAAGTCTGCTTCGCCACGAATGAGTACCATACCGCCTCTGCAAGTCACATTGAATGTGCCTGCTGGCGAAGAGAGGGAGATCACCCTCAATATCAACCTCAAGTCGCTGCTCAAGCGGCAAGCTTCGCCCAACAGCTCACCCTCCCCACCCGCCAGGAAACGCCAGAAGCTTATCCCCCAAGCCAGTAAACGCAAATCTATCATAACACCGGCCTCAACGCACGCTGGCTTCCTCGATCTTCCTCCCGAACTTCGCAACGAAATCTACCGCCTCACCTTTGTCACCCCCAACAAAGATCGTCTGGACTTTGGCTCCCCCTCGATTCGCTTCTCTCGCTCGGCAGCCTTCCTGCGCACCTGCTCAACCGTCCACAACGAAGCGCGTTCGATCCTCTACTCCGAGAACGAGTTCTTCTTCCAACGCCAATCCCGCCGTCACGGTCACATATTCGCCTCCGACTGGTCCGAACTGGGCTTCAGACCCGTGAGAAGGTTCCTCAAGGCAATCGGGGCCGTAAACACCGGACTCATCAGACACGTAACTTTTCTGTTCGAAGACGCCGCTCCAAGTCTCAACCCCCAGCTTTCGACCGCTGAAGCACGTCGCTTCGTGCACGACCCACAGCTGCACTCTCTCCTCCGCCACTTGGGCGCCTACGCTAAGCTACGCGTGCTGCACATGAACTTCCAAGGCCGCAAGACCGTCGATGCTACGCGCGCGAACGACAAGTTCTTGAGTCTGCTGATGGGTGTCAAGGCTGATGAAGTGGAGTTTGTACGACATCCTGTCTGGGCCACTCAGAGCAGCTATCACTCCAAGAGTAAGCATGCGGGGGCTGTGGGGAAGCTGTGTTTGGAGGGGATTATTAGAAAGAAGAAGATGTTCCCGAGTGCTGCGGGAGAGGCGAAGACGAAGGCGAAGACCCTTGGAGCATCGACTGTGAAGTGGTGAGAGCGGTCGTGCAGCGCCAGGTAGCTCTGGCTTTGAGGATGGTATGAGTGTGTAGATCATGCGGCTTGCTTTGCTTATTGATGCATGATGATGGGCGGCGTTCTGTGCTTCGCAATCAGGGGGAATGACACGGGAACGGGCGCTGCTTTTCCCAGGGATTATGCGAGTTTCTCAGCGCTTTGCTTGTCTTACTTACGCGCCTTTGCTTATCGCTGTACCAGCCAACGCTCTGCACAGATAGCCGGGCAGAGGGTCACGTAGTCTGCATAGCTCAGGAGTAATGAATAGACCGCAACCACAAAGCTTCTAAGACAACGCCCTCTGTGAACTAATTAAATCCATCAATGCCCCGGGTATCACGCCCCCCGCCCCTTGTTTCCCAGCAGATCCTGAACCCTATCCCTAATACAAAACCCACCATCCCTACTGGCCGCTGCCTCCCTTCCCTCCCTCCCCCATCCC
>JAVRRP010000350.1:0-20189 GCA_036872775.1 Oleoguttula sp. CCFEE 5521 | reverse complement strand
CAGTCGGACTGTGCCAGATTGCGTAGAGAAACGATATGCCTGTGGGCGTTATGAGCAGATGTTGCGAGAAGCTTGATGAAGTGCAGCATACCACTCATGAACAGGTGATGTGTAGCCAGGAAGGTATAGTTGACCAGCTTCAATCTATGCAGCTGTCTGTACAACTTCAGCACAGTCTGCCCAGCCTGTGCAACCTTGAGGAAAACGAGCTGCTCATCTTCCTTCAGCTCTTGATGTATCGCACCTGGACTCGTCACGCTTTCGCCCGTGCTGCTAGCGGTGAGTTCGTCGGCGAGTGGTCCTGGCACTGCAAGCGACTGCCGATAGAGCATGATAACTGCTTGCCAGTAATTCAGCTCGAGGAAGAGTGGGGTGAAGCGAACACCTGTGTCTGGCTGCAAGGGCGCCGTCTCTTTCCAGTCCCATAGTCGACGGTCCACATCGATTCGCCATTCTCGGAAAGTCTGGAACTTCGAGAGGAATGGGGACGGCATACGTGTATGCATATATATATTGCCTGCGTTCGCTCCCAGGGAACGCGCCTGCTGCGCTTGACGGTACTGCAGTACTTGCAATACCTCCGACTGCAGGAGACGAAGTCGGAAGTAATGGTGCGCCACGAGCTTGTATGTAGGATATGATACTTCACTGGCCGGCTTCAGGAAGCCGGTGGTCGTGATGTAACGATCGTCGAGTAGCGATGGAAACTCAGTCGTGATAACTTGATCCGTGATACCAAATGGCCTGCCGACACAAGTCGATACCAGTCGATCAAACGAATACACGCACCACCACAGTCTTCGACGCAGGTCGCGGGCCCACTGCTTCCGACCAACTGTACTGTTCGCGCCTACAGCAGTCTCGCCTTCATGCTTGACTTCATAGGCGTCAAGCTCAGCGTCGTTGTCCTCGAAGTGCAGACCCAGATCAACACTCAGCCGGACGGCGACTCCAATGATGTACCACAGTCCCGGTGCGACAGGTCTGAGTAATGCAAGGCCTGCAAGAAGCAACACAGCTTGAAGCTCTTCCATGCCGCCACTGTAGCCCTCGGAGGCGGGCGTGGAGTTGAGGAAATTCTCCAAGTGGTCAATGGCTGCCGAGTGGTACTCTTCGGGCGAGTACTGGTGATCTGCCTGCTTCGATCGTTTCTTGCCAGGCGCGTCACTCTCCGTGGTAGACGTTGCGCTCTTTGCCGAAGCTGCGGGTCGACTGTTCGTTGCGGAATCCATGATGATGCCACTGCCAATCGCATATACAATGTTCAGCAGGTACATCTCACGCGGTGTTCGGTCCTTAGGCGGCTTCGCATAGACACGCTCAAAAAGGCTGGTGAACTCTCCACGGTGCAAGACTGGGATCTGCGGGTTTGCATGCTCAAAGTATAGATCTGCAAGTCTCGCACCTAAGGTCTCCTCCGGGAACGGCGCGGGCTTTATCGTCGGTCTCGTGTGTAAGCCAAAGAAGGAGTCTCGAGGCGCACTGCTACCACCCGTAGCGTCTCCAAGTATCGGCTTCGACGGCTTCAGTCCTCCTCGCTCGGACGGCGTTTGCGAAACAGAGCTTTTTACAGCGGCATACACGACTCTCGCGAATGAGATTCCGGACCCAGCGGCGATACGTTGAGAATCAGGTAAACTCTGTCCAATGTTATTGACTAGCTTGTTGATGCTCTCAGTGTCGTCTCGAACCTTCAACGCTGGGTCGACAGCCGGGAGCACACTGTCCTGCTTCGCCTTGGCATCCTTGCTCTGGGTACCTCGCGCAGCCTTGCCACCGCCTTCATGTTCGAGCACAGGGAATGGCACGTTCACACCAGGCTGTATACTCTCGTCAATCGCAAAGTCATCTTCAGGAGGAGGTACAGCACCGCCCAGTCCAGTGACTATGGCTTCGAGATTCCGTACTCGGGTCTCAAGATAGTAGACATAACTGCGTGGGATCTCGCGTCTACTGACCGGATCGAAGCCGACGCACTTAGCACCAACTTTCAAGCATGCTGTACAGCGAGGTAATTGCTGGTCGCAACGATTCTTTCGATGTCGACATCGGTTGCAAGCACTAACATTGCGGAAATTCGACGAGGTGCCGCCGGGCCCGGAGCCAGTGGCGGAACCTGAGGCGGTAACACCAGTAGGAGAAGCTGTCAGCTCTGTTGGTGACTCCAGCGATCCATTCTCATCGTCCCTCGTCCGTTTCCTGGATGGCACTCCTGGCGGCGCAGCCATTGCTAGGCCAGGCCGGGCTGACGAAGCTGAGGTCGGCAATCTGCGAGCCGAGCTCCTTGGCACTCAGACCTCTCATCAAAGTCACGACGAGCAAGAGGCGGACATGGCCGATACGGTAAGTCTGCGGAGTACCAGTCAGTCGCGGGTGAGAGGATCCCGTCGGCGGTCAATATTGCAACAAAGTTGTGACGCGAATGATGAAGCAGAGCATCGTCCCACGTTGCTTCTTCCGTTGCAGTGAGCATCGGCAAATCATCGCCACGATAGGCTTGACGGCGCTGATAAGCACTGCTTGTACTCGATGGCAATACGTGCGCTGTAGTAGCAGCATGACATACTTACAATTGGCGAAGGCTCTCTCACGGAACTGCAATAGTGTGTTTGCGGTGATCGATTCAGTGGACATGAGTGCTCGCAACGTAATGAATGTTTGAAAGTCGGAGGGCACGAAAAGCGTTGTGACTGCAGTATCATTGCTTCAACCGTTGTGTATGGATGCAAGCATCTGTTTCTAGGTAGGGTATCCTCCCATTTGACATCGTGAGATATCCAATTCTAGCCTTCCCAATGTCCTCCCTTCCATCCAAGCTGGGTCTGATCCCCAAGCAAGCTCATTAAACGCCAGTAGAGATAAACGAAAGTCTTAGGGTATCATAGTTCCGTCTGGCGGAAGCAAACGACTGGCGAGTAATGCATACTTCGCCCAGAGTGCCACCCGTGTTCCAGTAACGCCGTGTATCGATGAATGCAATCCGAATTTTGGTAGTAGTAAGATCATACAAGAAATGCAAGTGCGTGGTAGAGTCGTTGCCCGCTGGGATGCGTTCACGATCGACTGCTCCTTCGGTCGAAGCGAGTCATGATAGGTGAGCTTGGTGTCGACTGCATCGTCTCCAGAGATGCGTTCGGACTCTCCACGATCTGTAGCATGTCGTCGCTCTCTTCATCGACGGGGACGTGCTTTTCGCTGGCAAACGTCCGCCTCCTCTCCTCGATCATGAACATGCTCAAGAAAGCACCGAGAACGGCAACACATGCGTTGGCCCACCATGGCAGACCGAGCACGCCATGCGCAAGTCCGGTCCCTTGTAGTTGACCAGACACAGGTGGGCCGAAGGTCCTGCTGAGACTCGCGGCCGCTCCCATGGCTCCATTCAAGGTTCCGGAGACCTTGGAAGACGGAGTGTTGTTGGCCATCATGACCAGAGCCGACGGAAAGGTGAAAGCCTGTGCGCATACCTTCCACATGAGGATGATGTAAACGCAGGGCATACGTATTGAGGAAGGAGCCAGTGTGAGGTATGGCGTGACGATGTAGAGGAAAGGGTAGGTGAAGACGCTGATGCGGAAGAGTGTGAGACTGCCGAGACGCTTGGTGAGTGTCGGGAAAGCAAACAGCATTGCGATGACTTGGATAACGCCTTGCACAGATAGGATGCCTCCAATCGATTTCGAAGGTAAGCCAAATCCACAGGTAAAGCCAAATGGCAGAGACACAGGCTCGTTCGATTCGGGAAGGGTAAACATGACGGGCAGGAGCTGCTCGGCGGAGATCGTGTGGCTAGCAGATTGTCAGCGATGTGGTCCTGCGCTCATTGGCAAAATGGACTTACTATGCCAGTATCCCATAGCTGACAATGATAATGATGACCTGTTTGGTGAAAGCGTTCAACGTGCTCGCATTGCGCTTCGCTTGTTCTGTCTCTTTGGCGAGTGCTTCCGGATCGAGCGCCTGACTCATCATGCGACTGTCCTCGCCCGAGATCGAACTGCGCGGCGAGCCCTCGATTGACTGATAGGCTGGTGGAGGAAGCCCTTCGGGGGAGTGCGTTGGCACTAGCTCCGGCGAGGGTGCCGTACTACGGTAATCCGGAGGGCTGTCAAAGCTCTCTTCGCGGATCAGGGTGTAGGTGGTCGAAGCGTGTGCGGTCTTTGTACTCGACAGCGCGGCCATCGGCTCACGCTGGAACAGCCTCAGTATGATCTTGCCAAGTTCTAGCCCCCTGTCCCTTTCTAGCTTCTTCTCCTCGTGCGTCTCTTCCAGGAACAGAATGCCAACGAACATAGCCAAGACGACCACAGCCGTGCAGAACACGTTGGGTAGCAGGAATGGAAACTTGTCCCAGATCGTTCCTTTCGCCCAGCCGTAGTTGCGCACAGGATCTGCCATCACTCCGCCAATAGCAGAGCCTGCCACTGAGCCCAGGCACCAAACAATCGGCATAACAGAGTATGCGTACGGCTGATGCGCTTCGACCGTGATAACCTCCGCAACTGTGCTCTGTAGCACGCCGATGTTGCCATTGAGCAGACCACCTAGTGCGCGTGCAATGAGCGCTGTGATGAGGTTTGGTGCGAAGCCGAAGAGTATCATGCTGATGCCAGTACCAGCAAGACCAGTCAAGAGAATTGGTTTTCGGCCGTATCTATCGCTCACACGACCCCATATCATACACGAGAGGAACTCGGCGAAAGCAAACGCTGATGTGACCATGCCAGCGTAGAAGGTGATACGTCTGTCGTCGGACGTAGTGTGAAATGATTCGATCATGTGGTAGACGTAAGGGAAGATTGACATGAAGGCGATCGGCTCGGCTAGTCGACATAATGCTGAGATCGTTCGTCAGTCGCTGCTAGGAATGCTCACTGCATCACTTTTGCTCACCAAGGACAAGCATCTGCTGCACAGGGAAGGGCGGATTATCGGATTCCCCCCGAGTCCGGCGCCCGAAACACAGCATCTTGTTCGTGTGTAGCCTCTGCTGCGTGGTTGTACTCCAGGAAAGTCTCCGAGTGCTGACTAGAGCGAACGCAATGGGTGTGAGATTGTTGATTGTGAAATGCCCCAGGCATTCACTTGCGCGAAGAAGCTTTTAGTCCTCTTCGAAGCTGCTACGGTAGCTCTCCAAAGTCGTGTGGCAGTGGCGTGTATGTGCTGCTGAGGTGACGCCAAAGATTTGTCGGTAATGCGGTAGCAGTGGGTGCAGCAGTGCAACGTAGGAGAGATTCTTGGATGAGTGCAGTGATGGAGTGATACACAGTTGGTGGGGGTGCGGTCGTACTGTGTGAAGGAGAGACAGGAGTGCGAAGGAGTGAGCAGGATGCGCAGGTGAAGGAGTGAATGGGTGGTGAAAGGGATACACGACCCCGTTGCGCATCCACACTTACCACTACGTGCCAGACCGCCTGCTGCCGGCGGATAGACATTCGCTTCCTCAGATCGGGTCGGGCACAGGGCGTTTGAGAGCGCCGGGGGTGCAAGACCAAGCAAACGACGAGTCGACGAACAGGGGGAACTTGCTTCCGGGGATGAAGGTGAGATGCGAGATCTAGCAGCCTTGCAGACAGGGCAGGCCTGCAAGTGCCCCCGGCAGCGACGTCGAGGGAAGCTAGCGGAGCACTGCCGCCGTCTGGTGCAGAGTGAAAGGATTGGAGACAGGTTGCGCACCAGTGGGCGCACAGTTGTGCACCGGTACGGCATCGCAGCCGCAAAACTCTCCCATCAGCGAGTATGTCATGATGTGGAGCTTATTCTGCCGCCCTGTGACTCGCGTCCCTGGCTGTCGGACACACGCTAGCACACCTTCGACTGACGACGCTAGAAAAGGCCCCCTGCCCGACCCATCTCACTGGTTCGCGGGCGGCGGAACTGGAGCAGGGCGATCGTCAAGCGAGCTATAATAACTGGAGACCAATGTGATGGACGGGCTTGCCTTTGCCGGTTGTCCCAGCCTTGCCATCTTACACGGGCTGCGGACGCATGTTGTACTGCGTGGGATCGCCAGCACTACACAATAATGCACTACTAATACTACATAGCCAGCTCACGGCGGCATGATGATGTGTTCAAGATGAGGCAACAGACCGCAACTTGCGCTCCCAATGTTGCACCGCATTCTCGCCAACGCACAACAACATCTGCTGCCTCTTTGTTCCTCCTCGGTAAAGATGCGCAGTCCCAGAGTCGCCCACTCACTTCCAAGTGGCGCGGGTAAGTTGCAAAGCTTTTCGAGTTCGCGGCGTGGGAGAACAGTGCTCATCTGGGCACAAGACCTTTCTCGAACACCCGGCACGTCGGGTTCCCAGAATCCAACGGGCGCCGCACAGATATCTTTATGCTCCGCCCGCCATGTGGCGGCGATATTGGCGCGTCAACGACCGTGTTAGCATTGCTGGCCAAGTTTGACCAGTCTTGCACACACACACTCGGTCGAAGGCAGCATTTAGCGACCAGAAACTAGCCGTGCGTTCCGGCCACAGGTGGCGGTGAACATCGGGATCAAGCAGCGTATGGGATAGGCGATGCCGTGCTACGAGTCGACCGATCGCAACTGATCACGAGGTGCATGCCGATACTATTCTGACTGGCTGCGCAAACGCTGACATCCCTGACTCCCACGCGACTTAGGGTTTTGCGGCAGACCCAAAGCCGAAATCAGCAGTGCGCTGTGCCTGGCCCGCCACGCCCGCGCTTCTCCAGACACCATGGAACCATGGCGCTGTCTCCGCGGTGGATTGGCCCGGAGAAATTCTGTGTTGCTCGTCATGGTCCCCCACGTCGACTCATGGATACTAGCTCTTCTGCCGAACGCCAGGGTAGCATCGCATTGCTCCGCTTCATGGGCTTCGCCTTCGATGCCTTTCCAGATCTAACAAGCCACAACTGTCAAATGACCCAGTGGGCCGGGTGACCTACAGTACCTCCGACTGTGCGAGCCGCACTACTGCAGGCAATAATGGAAGATTCCTAGCAACTAGCATGGCGGCACGCTACTGCAGGTTGCACGTATCGCAGCGGTGACGAGTTGATAGGGCGGAAATCGTGGGTGCCATTCTGCATACTGTGCGGATGCACAATCCAATCAGCGATGTAACAGCAGCCTCACTGCGCTTGTTTCATCACTACGTACGTGCCAAGCGTGCATACGAGAAGTCTGATCTTGAGTGCACACTCCGATCTGTGTGGCACGCGGATGTCAGCAAGGAGCCTCGCCATGCACACCATGCCGACATCACGCTACAGCAATGGTGGACATGATGCTCCAGACGATCTGTAATCAACACCGAGGCACCCCGTCACCTGGCATTTCAGGGGTTGCTGGACTAGCGTGAGTGCAGGAGAAGGGCGGCGAACAAGCGCCGTAGGTTTTCAGCATCCAGAATATTGCCAGCGGCAACAGTGAACTAATAACGGCAGTGTTCCCCAGCCAATCGGCAGTCTTCCGCCAAAGTGCTGACGGCCCTCACGACAATCCAGCGATGGACTTCCTCTTGCCGCACGGCCAATGTGCAAGACCGTGGTGTACAAAGTAGACTGGCAGTGAAGTCTCCGTGGCGGACTACTGATGTGAAGCAGAAGCAACAGGTCCATCGTTCAAGAAGGAGGAGGAGCGAGCGATACGCGCTGTGCTACACAACAATCATTGTATGATGCATCGACTAGCAAGGGTTGGAATGTGATACACGTAACGGCGAGTATCGGCCCTGACCATGTGTATCAGGAACGTCTGTCACGCATCCCGCGGCCAGAGTATATGGTGTGATACGAGATCGCTTTACATCCTTGGAAAAATGTGTGCCTAGCGCAAGGCATCCACGCAGCAAAGAACGGTCATGTGACCAGGCAGCTTGGCAAATTAAGTGACTGCAAACCTCACACCATACATGTGTCAGAATATCGTCCAACCCAGTCACTTCAGTCCAGCACGACAAGCGTGTCGCTCTCCCAAAGTTACACGTGACTCGCGCAACGATGGGACACGCCGCAACAGCGAATGTCTGAGTGAAGCGCAAACGAGAAACATTCATCACAACAACTTCTCGTCAACAATCGAATCCTGCTCTCATGGACGGTCTTGCAGCAGGAACAGCATTGTAGCGCACTTGATTGTAGCATTCGAGACTTTCAAGATTTGTGAGGCAGCGACTGCGGGCGAGCCGGCCTTGTTTGGAGTGATTTATCATGACACTCAAGGCTCGATCTCTTACGCGACAGAAGCTGTGCATCGAATTGTAAGTGAGACGGCATTGAGGCAGTCTACGGTGTCAGGAATTCCTCGTCGCTAGTCATGCATGTGCCGCTTACACTCTACTCGAAAGTGCCAGCATCAAGCATGTATGCCCTCCAGGAGTCTATGTGGCGCCTCTCGCGGAGAACACCCTCCGGTGGACTGGCGTATTGTTTGCGAGTCAAGGTCGGCATTTCTCTGAGACGATGAGCCATCACCTGAAGATGCTGAATAACTTTCACAGGGCCCTATACCGACGCGATCCTGAAGTTCGACATCGCATTCCCTGAAGACTGTCCGCTCAGTGCGCCTCTTATCACCTTTGAGCAGGATGTCTTCCATCCTCTCGTTACTCCCTTGACTACGTACTCGTACTCATCCCGGGATCGAGACGCAGAGACCATCAGCTCGGGTGACGATGGCAGACTGCCGCCCGGGGGTCTGAGTCTGAGAGAGGGCTTTCCCGAGTGGTTCCATATCATTGGACAGGACCTTCAGCAAGAGGACGCTGCCTCGGAAGCGACAGCTCCGCACGTCCTTCACGTGCTTCACTATCTGCGTCTCATATTCAGCACTCCCGAGCTGCTGGACGAGGTCCAGCTTGCAGGCGCTGCTAACCCCAGCGCATGGCACGCATGGCAGGCTCATCGCAAGAGAGCCGTCAGGGGTCGGACCCAGTCGCCGGCGCTACAATCAAGCGATGTGAGTCGATCCAGTGACACCATCAGCGAGCGCAGCATGTCTCCACGACGGTCTTTACAGCAGCCCGGGGGTGCACGACGACCGGGCGAATGGAACTGGAACGGAGTCTGGGAGGATCGGGTGAGGAAGGTAATCATGGCCAGTCAAAGCGAAAGCGCATTGTATGGCGCGGAGAGTGCAGGTCTGGTGAGTGGGACGTTGAGCACATACATTATATCAGTCTCGCTGACTTCACAGCACAGATCAACTTCACGAAGCGCGACAAGTTGAAACATAAGTCGGAATAGAGTGCAAACTTCGAGCCTCGTGAAACACAAGGCAGATAGGTGCGAGTGTCGCGCGCTTGCCATGATCTTGTCAAAGGGCAGCTTCCGACATGCGATACTACCTTCCAGCATTCTAGGGGCTTTGTTGACATTAGCTCCATGCTACCCATCGCAAGACATCTTCCTCACTGGCCCTTGTACACTTCATCAGTTCCCCCTCCGTCCACAAGCCATCAACACAGTCGGTCCGTTTCCAAGTCACGAGTCCTCTGTCGGTGATCCGAAAGAATACGATAAGCCATAGTTAGTCTCACGGGACATGCCAGAGGGTTGGACGGAGAGCTGATTGCCGTGGGCTGTGCCTGTGGTGGTTGCAGTGGCGTTGGCATTAGCCATCGCAGCTTGCGTCAAGGACGGTCGAGCAAACAGCGTAGAGCGAAAGGACAGCTCGTGAGTCAAGATCTTCGAAAAGCGATCGATTTCCCGGCAACCAAAGAGGACCTTGTACGAGAGCACCGTCGCAGACTTAGGGTATGGCGAATACGAAAGAGGTTCGTGTCCAACTTCGCACATACGTATGATCCGGGACCAGTCGCTGAGGTTTCCCAGAATCAGCAGCCATCACGCGGCACTCTGGCACGCTTAGCAAAGCCTGATAATCTGGCATCTCCTCCTCCCAACCCGACCGCGTATCATGGCGCATGGACGCGTGAGCGATCAGCTCTGTACCCACAACCACTCACCAGCATCTCGCCTAATACCAGGCCACGGTCGCCAATGCCACGATCACTCTCACCGAGTTGCAAGCCTGCATCCCCGAACGTGAAGCCGGGGCTCTCTGAGCAGCGAGATCACTCTGCATGCAGCCGGGAGAACACGCCCCTCAGGGTCAAGAAGACAAGGGACAACCTCAGAGGACAGGCGGATCTTGAAGCTTCACCACCACCCTGCGTCAGCCATGCGTCGACTGCCGCTGCTACCAATCCGAGCGAGCAGCACCAGAATTGGCAAGCCCTCGCACACTCACTCTTGACTTCGACAGCAACTATGGTGCCAGAGTCTACTGTACATCAGGTATACGGAGATCCTCCCAAAACGCATCGACAAAAGTCCACCAGCGGACGCGTTCTGTCCAGCATCAAGCGCAGTATAACCTCACGCGCAAGGAGCACTACTACCATCCGCCCAACGGAATCGGACGCTAGCTTATTGCGTCGAGTCTCCGGACGACGCAAGGCGAATATAGAAGTGGCTCCTGATAGACGCGCCTACAGCTTCGACGTCTGCCGTGAAAGCCTATTGAGTAACAGAGATGTCTCGAACGCCACTCACACCTCTACGCCGGATGAAAGATCTTTCACCGACAGCACCGTCTCCACATCTGCTCTGATACAAGCACTCGAGAACATCACTCCACCTTGCAACACACCCGAGACGGCCAGGACGGTCAGACTCAACCGCTGCTCCAGTCCTTCTGTTGCTGTACTTGAAGACATAGCGGCGAGCAACCATGTTTTGACACTGTCACACGGCCATGGGTCCGGTACATACTGCACCGAGCATATTCACGAAGCTCGTGTCACCTACATCAAGCTCCATGTAGAGCTTGATGCATCTGTGCTCGACACAGATTCAGGCAGTGACATATGGGTCGCAATCGAAGCGAAAGCGAGTGAACAGCCAGTCAGCCTCTACGCAGCCATGGACTAGCAGTCTTGCTGTGCAGAAGGTTCCACCCCTCCCAGTGCGCCCGTCGGCAACATCACCAATCTACGTATATGTTACAAGCCTTCGTCCGGAGCCAGGATCATCGACTTGGTGGGTCAGAAGTCGAGCAAGACTCTGCACTCGGGTGAGAGCTGCACGCTGTTCATCAAGCTGCGTGTCTCTCGGATGAAGCGCATCGACTACGTGGCATCCGACATCATTGATCAAGATGCTCTCTTCATGGAGCTCGAAAGCATTGTCGGCACACTGGAGCAAGAGATCTTGCATGTCGAAGTGCGGTACAAGCATTCGCTGCTACATGAGAGCAATAAGGCGACTGTCCGCACTGTGGCAAAGCTTAAGCGTCCGAAGAGTGACTTGAGATGGAGCATGCTCTCGGTAGACAGCCTTGCGTGTGGCCGTGCACTGGTCTCCGAGCGTCTAGCACAGTATATCGCCGGTGAGTGCCAACCTGACCAGGCACTGGACTTGATCAATTACTACTTGAGCCCAACTGCTCTGCGACAGAGCGCTATCGCGGACATCTGCTGCGAGCTTGAGCAGCAGATCCACATTCATGCCTTGGCTGGGGACCTAGCTCCAACAGTGCAAGAGAAGCCTTCGATTCTGATCTCGGATACCTCTCGGGAGGAAGACCACATGAACACACTGTCACCGACTCGATCGGATCATCTCGCCAATCATCTCAGCATGCCATCATGGCATTCGAGACCAGATCTCTCGAACCATCGAAATGCTTCACGACCATCTACATCTTCCCTCGTCCCGTCCAGTAGCATTCACACTCGACTCGCTCCCAGCACCGCACCCTCTCCGAATCTCCTGCTCCCGAGCAAGACCACCACAGCTCTGAGTGCCCCAACCACAGACTCCGCTCGCGCAGTCTGGCGCCACATTCGTCACGCATCACTGACCACCCTTCAGCGGCTGGCCGAAGCTGCACCCGAGACGCTGGAAAAGCTGGAGGCAGGCGATGAGGTGGTCAAGGAGCTGAGACGGACTGCGGTCGCGAACAAACGGTCCGTTGGCGCTGAGACGCTGAGAGGATGGAAGTGGGAGGACAAGCGCGAGGGAGGTGTAGTTGCGCCGTGGATGTGACTTCGTTAAGTGCCCAACAGACAAGCGCGGCGGATGCAACCAGCAGTATCATGGTCTACAATCGACATCATTCACCCCATGTATCGATACTATGGCGTAGTACAGCGATGTGTATGGACAGCGAGCAGTAACACGTAAAGAATTTTAAATCGTACATTCGTGACCAGTGCTTTTACTGTAGGTACTCGCCGTCCGTCTCCTTGTGGATCACATCGAAAAGAGGCTTCGCGCTGAACCAGCCAGCCATTGGCGAACCCACGGTCTTGTATGTGTACGCAGCTTCCTCCTTGCCAATCGACACTGGCTTCTCGCCACGCGAGCCGGCGGCTGCCTCTGCGAGAAGTTGGCTTTGACAGCACTTCTCGAGCGAGACGAACCAGAAGATTGTCTGAGCGATGATCAGTATTGTGCAGAGAGTCTGAAGGGCCAGCGAAGCATACCTCCTCAATGGTTGTGCCGACTGTCAACAGTCCATGATTCTGCAACAGCGCCGCCTTCTTGTTGCCCAGGCACGCAGCGATGTCCTTGCCCTCCTTCTCTGCTAGCACAACCCCGTTGAAGCTCTCGTACAGCACATGATCGTCATGGAAAGCACAGCTGTCCTGCGTCAAAGTGTCGATCTTCCTCCCCAGCGAGCACCAAGTCCGTCCATAAATACTGTGGCTATGCGCTGCGCAAAGCACATCCGGTCTCGCCTTGTGGATAGCGCTGTGAATCATATACGCCGCAGTATTCAGCAGCCTGTTCTCGCCTCCTCCGATGACCTCTCCAGAGTGGTTCACCAAGATGAGATCACTCTTCTTCATCAACGAGAAGGCCTGCCCGAATGGGTTCACCCAGAAGCAATCCTCCTCGACTGGGTCACGCAGCGTGATATGTCCTGCCACACCCTCGTCGAAGCCGTACTTGCCGAAGATGCGGAAGGCTGCTGCGAGGCGGCCTTTGAGGTAATCACGCTCTTCGTGTTTGTCTGCAAATTTTGGCGCACGTGGGAACTCGATCATCTTGCCTTGTGCGATGGAAGATTTGACACCGGGCTCCAGGGGTGCTTCGCCGGAGTTCACTGGGATGCTGTGGCCATTGGAGGAAGTGCCTGTGGGCTCGTCTTCGGCGTGGGGTGCCATGTTGGTGAAGCTGGCTGGGAAATGGGAGCGTCGGCGAGGACGGTAAGAATATTATTGTGTAGACTGAAGAAGAGAGGATCGGGGAACACTCGTAGGAAATAAAGAGATGCTTGATCGTCGACTTGCCTTACAGTAGTCAAGACCCCGCACTGCTCGGCTCATTGATAGCACGGCAACGGATACTCGGGTTTAGGAGAAATTAAGATGCAGGGTCCTGCTATATGTACAGTACGGAGCACTTAGTATTGTAGCGGACTTCTGAAAGCTGAGGTCATCAAGATAGTCAGACGGTCTTGCGTAAAATCGATTACACTGCCACAGGCCACCAGGGTCGGCGACTATGGCCACTGTGCGAGCAGCGTGAGAGCTCGGGCTCGCACCAGGATCGCGTAGCTGATGTGTATGGAATGAGTGAGACGACTCGGTAGTAGAGATCGTGAACAGTTCCAGTCGGGTCTGCTTTTCTCTCGCGCAGCGGACGATCAGGATTGTCGTCAGGAACGACTTTCATTGTTACACCAGCAGGAGGCGGCTTCCCAAGAAATGAGCCGACGTGTGCGTCTGGCAGCCTGTGCTTCAATGACAGGTCCTCGGTGCTGGAGCCTTGACGAAGGTGAATCCACGTCGTTAAAGAGCGGGCTTTGGACATGGAGGCTCTCACGCTGACAAAAGCCTGGGTCCTACGAGACTGCACGCCACGACTTCTGGCAATCTAACGTCTACTCCGCGATCGGCGTAGCGCACCTCGTTCCGCTCGCAGACAATGCGCGCGCCCTTCGAAGTACAAGCGCAGGATGACTGTTCGCGCATGATCCACCGCCCAGGCGTACCATGGCTGAGCAACTGGCCCAACAGTCAGCAATGCTATCATAGTAAGCTCGCCTACCTCTCTGCAACCTGCTTCACGCCCTTCTATTTCCTGTTCGCGCCTTTCTACAACATCATCGCTGGCGTCCACGCCCTTCTGAGTGAATGCCGGTGATTGCTGAGGAGATCGAGACCATGGCTGACATGGACATCGATGTTGATGATTTGCTGGCCTTGCCCAGTGCAGCATATGGCGCGGCTGGGGCGGGCGTAGCCAATGCGGACGTTTTCGGTGGCAATGGGCTTCCCAAGGCCGTTTGTCCATCGCACCCAGATGGTCATAAGTGAGTGGCTTGCGTTACATCTTGACATCAGCGCGGATACTGATCGTGGTAGTTGCCTTTGCCATGGGTTCATGGGTGACTGGGATGTGCTACCCACTGCTCCAAAGCCGCTTCATGAGGACTACGGCAAGTTCGAGGACTGGATTCCTCGGTTCATACAGCCCGAGAAGGCTTGCGATTACTGCAGATCTAAAGGGCTAAACTGCCATCTCAGCCAGGGTGATGCTATTTGCAGACCTTGCGCCAGTCTATTTCGCGAGTGCAGTCTGAGCAAGTCGAACACACTCGAGGCTAGCAACTATGCAAAGTCAAGGCATGGAGAGTACTTCGACACACTACACATGGTGCATGAGAATGTCTGCGCTGAACAGGGAACCCTGACTGGCATCAAGCCATTGCACTCCAAGGGTGGCCGACGCAGTGGCACGAGCACGCCATACGAAGACGATGAGCCCGGAAGCAGCAGACGTAATGGCATTCGCTTCCCACGGCATGCTGTCAAGGTTCTACGAGAATGGCTTGACGTACATCAAGATCATCCGTATCCCAATGACGAGGAGCGCAATATACTCGAGAGCCAGACGGAATTAACGCAAACACAGATCGCCAATTGGCTTGCGAATGCGCGCAGACGTAAGAAGGCGACTCAGCGAGCGAAGCCAAAGCTATGCATGTCGCCCAGTCTGCGACCAACAGCAGCGATTGACATTCCGGAGCCAGACAAGCCGTGGGAAGAGCTCAATCCGCTAGAAAGATGGAAGCATTCGCCTCCCGAGAACGAACCTGCCAGATTCACAGATATTGCAAGCGCAGTGGAGCACGGGGACTTGTCGGACGATGCGACTTCGCCTTCAAGCTACAACACTCGCCGTAGAAAGGGATCGAGCAATGGATCGAAGTCCAAGGCGCCGTCTACGACCTCGCAAGAGACGTCGTTAGGTAGCTCGCTATCTGCAGTCTCGTCCGGAGCAAACTCTCGAGGATCGAATGGTTCTTTCGGCTCCTTCAGCTCCAGCTTAGCTGGTAAGAAAGACCGCCGCCGCCGAAGAAGGCCAGGTACTGCGGGAGGCCGGCCGTCAGCAGATGTGAGTACCATATGCAGCTCCATTACCTGGAGGCAAGCCACTGACGTGCTCGCAGCTCTCAAAACGGATCTTCCAATGCACGTTCTGTACAGACTCATTCAAATCTAAGTACGACTGGACCCGGCACGAGAAGTCACTTCATCTGTCGCTCGAGAAGTGGCTGTGCGCACCTCTAGGACCTTTCATTGTTGACAAGACAAGCCGCGAGAAGTCGTGCGTATACTGTGGAATGCTGAACCCTCCTGACGGCCACGGCGAGACCCACAACCACTCCGCTTGCGAAGAGAAGGGGCTGGACGCACGAACTTTCTACCGCAAGGATCATCTTCGACAGCATCTACGCTTGATGCACAACTGCGAGATGATGCCAAGTATGCTTGCTTGGAACTCGGTGGCTACGAACATCAACAGTCGATGTGGCTTCTGCGCCCAGCGCTTCACTGTCTGGCAGGAGCGCGTGGACCATTTGACGGCCCACTTCAAAGCCGGCGTACGTATGGCGTCGTGGAAGGGCTGTAGAGGTCTGGACCCAGCTGTTGCGGCGCAAGTGACTAATGCTATGCCACCATATCTCATAGGCGTTGAAGCTGTCAGGTACATAACACTGGTCCTGCTAGCTCACACAACACGCTAACATACATGATAGCCCGAACCCTTTCTCTGCGACCAACAGAGATACCAACCTATTTCCTGTCACGGCTGCCGATCACCCTGGCGAGCAACTGATAGATGCTGCCCAGCGTGATGCACTTTGTATGCACTTCGAGTCCAGCTCGCGCGATACTGCAGGCACCAAGGCAACTTGTTGGGAGATCTTAACTGTCAGGCTGGGCAAGTATGCCAACGACATGATCGCCAAAGGCGTCGTGATAACGGACGAAATGCTGGAGTCGCAATCACGGTGGATCTTGTATGGCTCAGACGATACTTGGAATCAGACAGCGTAAGGAACATCCAGATCGGATTCAAGCTCTTTACTGACTCATAATACAGCTGCGATAATCCCGAATGGCGAGATCTGTTTAAGAAAGCACACGGTCTCGATTTCATACCGAAGGCCATCGGTGGACAGGGCATGCAAGTACCAGAAGATTTGGAGACCTACAGCGACCTCGGCATGCGCATACCATTCAATGTCCAGCTCGAGGCGTACAACAAAGCGAAAGTCGAGAGTGGCGTATGGATGGACGGCCGACGCCATCAGCAAGTCCGACATCTCTACAATCAGCTGTCAAAAGAGGGTGTACTGCATGACACGAATTCGCACTGCTCACATGCCGAGTGTGAGAGGAACATAGTCGATACTCGCAGGTTCGACCGCTCTGGAGAGTCATCGCCAGCCACAAGGCGATGGTGCACGTACGAACTGCCTCCCGAGACGGCAAAACAGTTCGCGATCTTGACCGCGCCAGCCGAAGAAAGCATCGCGATCAGCCACGCTTTGACACAGCCGCAGAACGCGGACCTGGAACTCCAGGCAGCGCACGACCTCCACTCGTGTATACGAGGTCTGCAGGCTGCTGATAGACATGCTCTAAGTAAGGTCATGACGAACGTCAGCAGCCCATCGAAGCGAAAGTCGAAGTCGCCGGAGTTGCAGCCTGGTGCGGGCGTCACGCACCCAGCACAGAGAGCTTTTGATGCTCTGACCAGAGCGGACTGTCTGGATCATAACAAGCGTTCGTGCGGGGCGGCAGGTAGTAGCAGATACGAAGTCAAAGGTCCATCTAACAATGAGGCAGCCGACAGGACTCGCTGGGACTGGCTGCAGAAACTGCAAGACGGTGAAACAGCGTGCTGTCCTCATATCGACCACAATGCGCGCACTTTCGCGGCTCGTGCACGCCAGCTGGAGGCGAATCGCGCTCGAGGTATGGCAACTCTGACTTCGCTCGAACAGAACGAACCGGATGACCATTGTGGCCCTAACGACGTTCCCCTCGTCGAGCCCAAATCAAGGAATACTCGCGGATTTGTTCCTCGACACCACTACGCTCTCCCAGCAGACAAGGCGCGCAGATTTGCAACGCTCACGGGTGCATGGCAAGACAGTGGAAACATGCCTCTCGCGACGAGCACAGCAGACTTGTCGCTTCCATCTATCATGTCGCCAAACACCACCTCCACAGGCGCAATGATGGAATTCCTCGGAGGTGACTTCGGCAGTCATCTAGAGTTCTCGCAAGACACAGCCACATCACTCATCCCAATGCCACATTCGCAGCAGCAAGATCAGTCAGCGACTACACAATCTGTGGTGGAGATGCAGGAAGGCTATCCGTACCCAGCTCTCGGTGCTGAATCTGATCTGCCGATGCTTCGAGACCCGCATGATTGGTACAATGGTACTGATCACTGGGTGGATGAGAGTGTGCTACTGCAGGATATTGATGATTTGATTGCTGCGAGTCAGCCAGCAATGCAGCAGACGCTGCCGGCTTTCGATGGACTGGTGACCAGCGAAATGGAGCAGCAAACGATGCAGGCATTCAGCGACTTCACCTCGATGCCAGAAGCTCCACACAACACGACAGCAGTGACCGGCGCAGGCGACGAGGACCTGCCGCTGACTTGGACGGATGCGGACTTTGCTGCTTTGGCGGCTGGCGATTTCATGGTCGGTACTGGCGAGGTGATGGGCCCGTCTGCGCCGCAAAGTGATCAAGCGATGAACACGACAGACTTGAGTGGAGACATGGAGTTCGAGGGCGTGTTTGACTTTGAGCAATTCAATGAGGCGATATAGATTAGTGTATAAACATTTGAGCTACCTCCGCGTTCCAAGAGTCTGAAGATGCTTGTGCTAGTATGAGTGACGCTGCAACATGAATCTCTCACTCGGTCTCGGTGAGCAAAAATTGGATTCGTTAGGCTTCTTTGCTCTGGAGTTTGTTACCACGACCCTGCGCTCGATACTGGAATATGTTACCATCGACGGAGAGCCGCTCGATATACATCTTGTGTTCGAGCAGGAAGAGTAGGTCATGGTTACGTGTCCGTTCGGGTTGAATGCGTGAAACATTTCGGTATCCACTTTCTAGCGATCAGGCCATACTCGATCCATTCGTTAAAGTGTATAGCCCCTACCATGTGCGTTCCCATTCGGTGTAGGTCATGAATCTCTCGTCTCCCATAGTTGTTGCCTGTGATCAGCTCAAGCTTGGAGCTCGTCCTTATTTGGCTGGAAATTAATCGCTGACTGCACACGAGACTTCGGGTCGATACCGCGGTGAATGCCTGTGCCTGACGCGGTTCTTGATGGACAAAGACCCACGCTTTGCATCATATCGTCGATTCTAAACACTTTTCCGATGGTCTAACGAGTACTCGTACTTCGATCCGAAGTGTCCGATTTGCTAGTATCTGGAGCTGTCTCAGTTGACAAGGATCCGGTATGTATGGCAGGTGTTTGCTTCGCGGGACGGGTTGCAACTAGTGCTGAGAGAGCGTGCCACTGTCCGTCCTGAGTGACAATGCCCATGCCGTCAGATCCGATGAGTCGATAGTAGGTGTTCAGCACTTGACTCCAACGCCAGCCCCGATCCCCGGGGGCACTTGGGTAGACGCCTGGCTGTCTTCGCAGCTGCCACGGCTGATGATGTAGTGAGGATTCGCGTGGCTTGTCGGACGACTGATCGGGGTGTTGTTCTCGTCCAGTTACTGGATGCTGGCGCAGCGAGAAGGTGGGTTCTCGAGTTTGCGGCTCCAACGACACTGGTCGCCTGGGTAAAGTGTCTCGGATCTTCCGCGATCCAAATGTATCAGCAGGCTCGGTGTACTGCTCCAACGCGCCCAACTCGGCTGATGACGAGAGCGGTGATGGTCCAGTAGAAATCTCGTCAGCCGTTCCGGGGCGAAGACGCTGGTCGCGAAGGACCTCCCTGGGTGTGCGCTCCGCGCCAGTCTGCCAGGCTGCGCTCAATGCATAATCAACCCTCAGCTTCCTGCCCTTCAGCTCAGTATCATTCAGTTTCTGCACCGCAGCTACCGCATCTGCTTTGTTTGCGAAAGTAGCATCGGCTTTGCCGCGAAAGCTGCCGTTGTCAAAGCGATACTGCATGTCTCGCGGCACTGTAGGACCTTTCTCACTCATGAATACCAGAAACTCCTGCTTCTTGACAACAGAGGGAATATTCTCGAACACAAGAGCCGTACGTCGGGATGCTTTATCGGCTTCGCTCGCCCGCGAACTTTGCAGACCGTCGGGCGTCAGATGGTGTTCCGCAGGTACTTGCACTGAATCTAGCCTGCGAGCAATGGCAGCTGCTTGACCCGGCTGGATTGATCCACTGTCCTCGAGGTCTGCAAGTAGACGCTTCCTGGCTCTTCTTACGCCCTCCCCGTAATTTGCTCCGATAGGGGCATCGAGGAGACTATATAGGCAATACCACTGGTCTTCCTCGCGAGTAGTCTGTCGCTCGCTAGCCCATTGCAAGCGGGTCTCAGCATTCACATAGTCAAGCGTCGACGCATCAGCCAGCACAAGTTGTGGGATATGTGTGATAGTGGCTATGATTTCTTCGAGGGCTCTGAAGGGACCGCGGTGAATCCTTTCGCCTTTGTAGCCGATTACTTTCCAGTCCGCTGCCAGGAAGACGACCACTTTCGGGGCCACGAGTTCTTGAAGCGTCCAGCCTCTCGTGAACCAGTCGCTTTGCCGGAAGAGCTTCGCGAAGTCTTTGTCAAGATTCGACGCAGGAGCGTTCTCCTCATTGGGATACAGTACATCGGACAGATAGGCCAAGCAGACCTCGGCGTTCCTATACCACTTGTACATGCTGTTTATAGCCTCTGATAAT
>JAVRRP010000349.1:0-20221 GCA_036872775.1 Oleoguttula sp. CCFEE 5521 | reverse complement strand
ACCCCCTCCTCGCGCGTGACGGTGGCGGCAACGGCGGCGGCAGCAGCAATGGCATTGGCATCAATCACAGTTCAGTGCAACTTGCGCTGACAGCGGTCGCGAAGTCGGCGATGGAGCGCCATAAGAGCGCGCTCCCGGTCTCACTCACCACATCAGCGTTCCCCGAGCAGGCGCCACGCGGGTCCCCAAAGGTAAACCCTCCAACATGCGCAATATAGCCACTCGTTACTCACTCGCTCGCAGAAGCCCAAGATCAATGAGGATGATGTCCTCAGCGTCTTGATGGCAAAGCTCAACGAGCAGCAGTATCGCCAGCCCAGCGTCAACAAGTCAAGCGCTGGCTCCGCTGATGACGACGATGATAATTCTTCTATCATCACCAATCCGTACGCGGCGAGCACTCCGCCTGCTGATGGCACAACCGACTCTAACAGCGCGTCGGACGCCAACGAAGTCGAGCGCCTCAAGAAGCAGCTGGAGTTCGCGAATCAGCGCATGGCGCAGATGGACATCGAGCTCAATCAGACCCGTCTTGCGCACCACACTGTCGAGCAGGTGATTAGCTCGCCGTATCCCGCTCCTCAAAACATCCAGTACAACCCGTTCAATGGGCCACTTCCCGCCTACAACGGAGCAGTCACCAGGCAGACCACTCCGTTTGACTATGGCGGGCCGCCTCAGTCGTTCGGACCAGCAGCTATGTCGCACAACGGCCTGATGCCTGCGCCAGCTTTCCATCATAATGTGAAGTGAGTGATCCTCTCGAGGGACCGGTGCCATGAGACTGAAGCTGACCGATGACTAGTGGTTCGAGTCATGCACGTCCAGGTCCAGGCTTCAACGGTGGTCGTGCTGGGCGTTGCAATGGGTTCGCGCCGCCGATGGCACCGCCAAATATGACCCAGAGCTTCCCGCCCTACCCTCACATGCCAGTCATGCAGGCCCCCATCGGCACCAGGCTGTCTCCTACTGCGTCCAGCTTCGCATCCTCGTGGAACCCGACCCCAGCGCCTACGGAGACGATAAGCTACATGAGCACCGTCGAGCCACTCAACTATCGTCGCCTGCTCGAGCGCGATGCGACTTGCAACTGGCGCTACATCGTGGACAAAATCGTATGCAGCAACGACCAGCAGGCTTCGATCTTCCTTCAGCAGAAGCTCAAGCTCGCGCCGGAGGAGCAGAAGTACGGCCTCATCCAGGCCATCATTGACCAGGCGTACGCTCTCATGATCAATCGCTTCGGTAACTTCCTTGTGCAGCGCTGCTTCGAGCACGGGACTCCTGAGCAGATCGTCGGCATCGCGAACGCCATCCGCGGGAATACTCTCGCTCTAAGCATGGACGCTTTTGGCTGCCACGTCGTGCAAAAGGCGTTCGACTGTGTGCCTGAGGAGTACAAGACGCTCATGGTACACGAGCTGCTTCGCCGCATCCCGGAGACAGTCATTCACCGCTACGCTTGTCACGTCTGGCAGAAGCTGTTCGAGCTCCGCTGGAACGGATCGCCTCCCCAGATCATGAAGTCTGTCAACGAGGCTTTGCGCGGCATGTGGCATGAGGTTGCTCTCGGCGAGACCGGCAGTCTGGTCGTCCAGAATATCTTCGAGAACTGCCTCGAGGAGGACAAGCGTCCATGCGTCAACGAAGTCCTGACTAGCATCGACGTCGTCGCGCATGGCCAGTTCGGCAACTGGTGCGTCCAACACATCTGCGAGCATGGCTCTGTCCCTGATCGTACCCGCGCTGTCGACCACGTCATCCGTTACGCCGCAGAGTACAGCATGGACCAATTCGCCTCCAAGGTTATCGAGAAGTGTCTCAAGATCGGTGGCACCGACTTCCTCGACCACTACCTCAACCGCGTGTGCGAATCTCGCGTGGATCGTCCTCGCATGCCTCTCATCGACATCGCCGGCGACCAATTCGGTAACTACCTCGTCCAGTACATCCTCGTCCACGGTGAGCCTATGCGTAAGGAGGTTGTCGCTGCTCACATTCGCAAGCACATGGTCTCCCTCCGCGGCTCCAAGTTCGGCTCTCGCGTTGCCATTCTCTGCGCTGACCCGGCCTACGCTACTCGTCCCGGCGTCCCTGCTGCCTTCTCTCGCGTTCCCGGCCGCCCCATGGAGCCCGTCTACGACATCACCAATCGCTCGTACAACAACAGCAACCACAACAATTACAACAATCGCGGCTACGTCGGTATGGGTCGCCCCCAATACGGCGGCTACCGTTAGACCATCTACTCACTACCTTCGCTCGCTCGCTCGTATGTGAGCAACATCATCTGAGCATCAGTAACATTCGCATGCTTGCACTTACATAATTTGTATGCTGGTCGAAGATCTACTTGGCGCCACCAGGTAGCAGAGACCAGATCTGAAGAAGCTGAATTGCTCTTTACACCACAAGCTACACGGAGAGCTGTCATCAAGCCACCTCTCCTGCCGATTGGATTGGTTGGAAAAGGGCAATGCTGCTGGCAAGCTCTTACTTGACCATATGATACAATACCCTGGCTGCGCTTTGCTGCTGCCATCACGACATCTGCTGCGTTTACTCGGTGCTGATTTCGTTGGGGGAAGGAGACGAGATTGTATGATATTGAGCAGGGAATATGAGATGGAGATGGAGATGATCTTCGAAGAGAGAGGCGGGTTGGAGTGGTGGCTGTAATAGTAGCGATAATCGAAAGTATCTCATTGACCGCTCCACAGACTTGTCACTTCGTGCTTGTTGCGATGGCACAATGACCTCGATATTGTAGTGGTCAGCGAAGTAGACCACGTTATCGCTGCCCACATGGCAATACCTCCTGCCCCGTCCGGCCCCTCCCGCTGCGTGTGGAACGTCACTTTCTTGCCAACACACGGCCAGCCAATCCAAACCTTCCCTCTCCCACCTCACCTCTCGCCAAACCCCTGCACCCGTCCAGCCCGCCCACGAGACCTCGAAATAACGGGTAACGTGCGGAACGTCATTGTGTACTTTGTCTCTAGCTGTATTTGTACCCTGCGTCGAAATCATGGCCACCCTCTCCCCCAACGGCACCTCTGGCCGGCCAACTCAATCTACAGCACGTCACCCCACCGCCCCGACAGTCATGACCATGAATGGGCATTTTGGCGCTGTGGGCGAGAAGCCCACGGCCGAGCACTTCGAGCATGGCATCCAGATTATCGACCAGGAGAAAGTGTTTAATGAGAATTTGCCAGCCTACTTGCAGAGCCAGAAAGTGCTACGAGCGGGGTTCAACTACCATCTCATTTCCGTGTTCGGGAGCCAGAGTACGGGGAAGAGCACGCTGCTGAATTACCTGTTTGGAACGCAGTTTGGGGTTATGAGTGAGGCGGACCGAAGACAGACTACGAAGGGGATTTGGATGAGCCGGAATAAGAAGGAGGATGCGACTGCGCCGAAGGAGCAGAGGATGGCGGAGAATATCCTGGTTATGGATGTGGAGGGGACGGATGGGAGGGAGCGAGGGGAGGATCAGGATTTTGAGCGGAAGAGCGCACTTTTTGCTCTGGCCACGAGCGAGGTGTTGATTGTGAATATTTGGGAACATCAAGTTGGCTTATATCAGGGCGCGAACATGGGCCTGCTGAAGACCGTCTTTGAGGTAAACCTGCAGGTGTTCTTAAAAGACGCGAAGAGCGTGCCGAGGACACTGCTGTTCTTCGTTATTCGGGATCATCTGGGCACGACGCCGCTGGCGAATCTGAAGGCTACCCTGACACAGGACTTGGCGCGGATATGGAGTACACTATCCAAGCCGCCGGGCATGGAGAAGAGCCAGATTGGGGATTACTTTGACTTTGCGTTTGTGGCGCTTCCGCATAAGATATTGCAACCGGAGAAGTTTGAGCAGGAGGTCCGGAGGCTGGGCACGAGGTTCAGGGAAGGGTATAAGGATCCCAAGCGGGATGGGTTGACGGACGATCGGGACGAGGCGATCTTACTGCCGGCATATCATCGCAGGATACCGGCTGATGGGTTCCCCATTTATGCTAAGGGTGTGTGGGAGACGATTGATAGCAATAAGGATCTGGATCTGCCTACGCAGCAGGAGCTGCTAGCGCAGTTTCGGTGCGATGAGATTGCGAAGGAGGTGCTTGTAGCTTTTGACGCTGTAGTGTTGCCGCTTGAGGAGAGGCAGGCTGAGAGCGTGGCGAGTGGGAAGCCGAGTATCATTGCAGCGTTGGGTACCGCGATCACTGGTGCACGGAAGGCGGTGCTAGCGAACTTCGAGGTGGAGGCGAGCAGGTACCACAAGGGTGTTTTCAAGACGAAGCAAGCCGAGCTTGCGGGCAAAGTTGACGGCAGGCTGAAGACTCTTTTCAATGGCCAACTCACAGCAGCACACAAGGCCGGCCTGCACGACTTCAGCGAAGGCGTTTCGAGTGCTGTAAAAGCCGGTCAGAAGCGATCGAACGGCTACGACTTCCACACCATCGTCAAGGACGAGAAAGCCAAAGCCCTCAAATCATACGAGACCCACGCACACACCTCCCTCGTCGAAGGCGCGCCCTGGAGTAACTACCAGTCACAACTGAACCTCTTCCGCAAAGACCTTGACGAAGCCAGCGCTCGACTTAGGAAGGAGGAGATGCGTCGTCTTGCGACGCGATCGGAACGGTGGGTACGAGCTAAGCTCGCTGAGTCTGTGGGTCTGGAATTCAACAAATTCGGGTCTGGTCGTGCTGGCTCTGGTGCGCCTGCAGAAGGCGAGAAGCCTGCCACAGAAAAGGATCTCTGGGATCGGATATGGAATGTCTTCACCGAGACCGTGTCCCACGCGGAGACGCGCTTCACTGACCGCGCACGCAGCTTCGACGCAAGTCCCGAGGAAGTCGAAGTCGGACTCTGGCGACTACGGCGGAAGTCTTGGAGTGCATTGAGGGATAAGATAGACGAAGAGATGATGGAAGGCAACCTGCTCTTGAAGCTACAGGAGAACTTCGAAGACAAATTCCGCTACGACGAAGACGGCGTCCCTCGCCTCTGGCGCCCAACAGACGACATCGAGAGCATGTACACCCGCGCCCGCGAGTCCACGCTCGAGCTCATCCCACTTCTCGCGCGCTTCAAACTCAGCACGACCACTGCGCCACCTCCACTCGACGCCTGGATCGGCGAAGCTCCCGCCGGCGTCACGGCAGCAGATGAAGAGGATCTGCATCCCATTGGCGGCGTTGATGAGGATGAAGGCAAGACACTAGAGGAGGAAATGACAGTTCTCAGCGAGGCGAAGCGGGCGGACTTGGCTACGAGGTTCAAGAAGACAGCTGATGGGGTATATGTTGAGGCTAAGCGGAGTGCGATTGGAGGGATGACGCAGGTGCCGTTGTACTTTTATGGGTTGTTGCTTGCGCTGGGGTGGAATGAGATTGTGGCTGGTATGTCTCGCTTGCTGTACTTGATGGTGATCGGGGAGAGGAATGCTGATGTGGTGCTACAGTGCTCCGGAATCCAGTCTACTTCATCTTCCTCATTCTGGCTGCTGTCGGGGCTTACGTGACGTACACGCTCAATCTTTGGGGTCCTATACTCAGAATGACGAACGCGGCGAGCTCGCAGGGTCTGGAGATCTTCAGAGAGAAGTTGAGGGACTTTCTCGAGAGTAGCGATACGGGACGGCAGGCTATTGGGATGTCGCAGAAGGCGGGATACAGGTATTTATGATCGACTACGGGTTGCATTTGGGACGATACTGATGGTCGTACAGCATGGATACACTGCACAGCAACGGCACGACGAAAACGAACGGCACGAAGGTTGATGATGATGTTGACGAGATATGAAACTGCATCGGGAGTGGGCTTGTAGGGGAGTGTACATTTCTACAAGCCACTGTGTACTACACATGACCTAATTCATTCATATTGAACTTGTGCTATATATCCAATGCAACCCACGCGTGGACTGTACGGCTGCTTGCAGCGACTGACGATTGTAGGAGTGAGCTTGCCACGCGGTGATGGCGTTAAGGTGAAGTCGTGCCTTCCCGTCAAGTGCTGCGCGACGCGTCTCCGCGCTTGCTGTTCGACACAAGCTCAAGCGGACACCTCCGCTACATTTTCTCACTTTCATCTTAATCGCCTACTTACACTCTCTCACCGGCGCTGTGTTCCATCTCGTCGGCCTACGGACGCATACTACAGAACCTCAATTACGTATACGAGTTGCTGGAGATCATCTCGCCTCCGAAACGATGACAGCTTCCTCACTGGGCACCCTGGCTCCGGAGCTCCTCTTCCAAGTCGTGGCTCATGTTCGGCGTCCGTCTGAGCTGCGCAACTTGTGTCTCACGTCCAAAGCGCTATACGTCGCGGCATGGCCAGTGCTATATCACTCCGTCACTTTGATATGCGGAGCCGATTCAGTCTCCAACCTCAAGAGGTTCTATCGTCCCCCGAGAGCTGGGCACAGACACCTCCGCGAATTTGAGCTTATTAGCGCCAATAAGTGGAACGAGTCAGTGTACGCGCCAGGTTCAGTGCGTGATCAAGTCGTGGCGGCGATTGTAACCACTCCAAAGAACGTGCTGACGAAGCTAACGTGAGTCAATCAAGAGGTTGACAAGTCACCCATCATAGAGACTGACCATTGCGGCTAGACCACCTAAAGATCTGGTTCTCTGCGAGAACGTAATTGTGTATCTGATGGCAGAACAGAAGAGCCTGCGGCATTTCGCACTGAGATGAGCTGGAGGATCATCGCTCGAGACCCCGACGCTGCGAGAAGCTGGCTCTCCCATCTCACATGGCTGGCCCTCAAAGATCTTCGTCTCACCGGGGCTGCTTTCTTGACGCCACCCGAACAGGAAGGGTGGCATGAGGGCGCCTAGACCATACCGTTCCCCACGTTTGTGTTAGCGCTCTTTGACCAACTAGCTCTGCTCGGCGATCGTCTGCCACTCAAGCTCAAGCACCTTTCACTGCAGCAAGCCGATTATACCGGTCTCGATGATGTCAAGGTTTATGGTCATCGCATCCTTGAGGTCATCGACCGGTCAGAAATACAGAGGCTCGAGATTATTGGATGCTGGCAACTCTTCCCCTTTATTCCGGCCGTGGCATCGATGTTGGAGACGGCGCAGAAACCGCCCCGAAAGCTATCTGTGATCATGGCCGAGGACGAATGGCGCGAGCCGCCCGACGAGCGCGACCGCCCAATGTCTGATCATCTCGTCACAGCCTATACGGACCTCAACGAGTTTTGGCTGCAGGACGCGAGAAAGTCAACCTTTGCATCCACGCCGGGGCTCGTGAAGCATGCTCCCACACTACGCCGCTTAGCAGTCGACAACGCTCACCACGATGATTCGCTACTCTGTGCGCTCAATTAGGCCGACAGTCCATTTGCGCGACTAGAGCAGATCGCTATTCAGCTACCGCGCGTGGCACTGCTTGCTCCCCTCTCAGCAGCAGACGATGCGTTCAAGAGCTTTCTCATGCAGCTTCCCTGCAACTTGCCACGCCTCCAAGTCTTGAGACTTTGTAACTTGCCCACAGCAGAGCCTGAGCTCCGTCGCAGCTACGGGGAGTGCAGATGGGAAAATTCCAAGGACGAGAAGCTCCAGCCGGTGAAGGCTCGGTATCTGGAGGCTCTTGATGTCTTCGCGACCCATGTCACCTCCCACATCTCGGCCGCCCGTCAGCTAGCGAAGCTCCCAGCCCTCCGTGTCCTCTGCTTCGGCGAGCTCAGTGGCCACTGGGACATAGATCCGCAGCCGAGATACTATGACGAGCTCGAGAACTACCGTGCTAAGCCCAGGTTTGCGGCTTGTCATCAGCCGCTGGAGTGCAAGAAGTCTGACGGTGGTATGGAAGTCGTTGCCAAGCGGGTTCGCATCCGTGACATCTTCTACGACGACAGACACTACGACATTCTGTCTGGTCTGATGGACATGGACTGAGTCATAATGATGCACTGCGAGGTGACAGTGCCTTGCACCGGTGTGGTTGGTCGTGCATGAGGTAATCGTCGAGCTCACTCGCTTATGTACGCCATTTCTCGCTGGTGAGCTAGTTCCAATTTCCGTCGCTAGCGGTGCTGATAGTAGCTCGGCAAATGAGATAAACGCGGTGAGATGGCTTGGCTCTACGTCCATTATGCGTAAGGTCGTTAACGCCAAGTGCAGATGTGGGCACTTCTCGGTGTCGCGTATGAGTGAAGAGGATGCTGGTTGATGCCAATGGGAAACCTGGCGTTTCGACTGATTCAGCATGGAAGTGACTACTTACCTGCTCTCTCAGCTGGTGGTCTGGAAATCGTCCTGCTACTATCGGCGGCACCGTAGGCGACACGCAGTAGTCGCTGTATCGGCGAGAGCGGACGGCGTCGGCACAAACGGTACCGCTAAGTGTCGACGGCTTAGGATGCGGTGTGAGACAGTGAACAATTATAAGGGGCAAATCATGAACTCGGGCATGCATCTGGTGGCGAGTGATAGCTGCAGACTTACGAAACAGCATTCATGTAAGGCATAATTCCTTACGGTGGCTTTTCACCTATTCTCACTGCTTCACCGGTCTCTGGCATTTGTGCAACGCCCGTCGCCTCTGTGCTTGCGGGGACTTCCTTTTCTTCGTTGTCCTGTACGATCGAGGAGACATCACTACCCTCCTTCGCCTTCCCACCCTGCGTCTTCAAAGTCAAGAACGGCACCAAGCCCAGACTCGCTATGGCGCAAGCCAGCGAGAAGTAGAAAGTCGCCGCATAAGGCTGCGTAGCCACATCATAGTACGCCACCATTCTAGGCTTCTGCTGCACAGAATTGAAGATCGATGTCGTGATGCCAAAGCCCACCGTCTGCGCCAGACGACTCACAGTCTGCAAGATCCCGCCAGCGACGGACTGCTGCTCACGCGGTAGACTACTCATGACGTACATATTCGCAACGTTGAACTGCAGGTCTGCACCAACGACGACGAACATGAGAGCCGTGAAGCAGAATTCCCAGTAGCTGCTGCTTGCTCTGTTGACTGCGAAGAGGAGACAGGAGAGGACGTATGCTGAGCAGCCGAGGCCCATCAGAAGCTTGTTGGACACCCTGTGCAAGATGAGGCCGGCGATGACGTTGACAATCATGCCCACGATGGCCATGGGCAGGATCAGAACAGCCACTTGGAGCGCGGACTTGTGCCAGATCTCCTGAAAGTATAGGCCGATGAAGAAGCTGGCGGGCGTGAAGGCCATCATGCCTAAGCAGAGAATGCCGAGGGAGAGCGAGAAGTTCTTGTCACGCCAGATATCCATGGGCACGAGAGCGTAAGGAAAGCGGCGTTCCCAGAAGACGAAGGCGATCATGAGGAAGAGACCGACGATCAGCAGAGCGAGTACGTAGCCGGTCTTCCAGCCGTTGGGCTCTGCGGTGTCGCCCAGGCTAAGCGCGGCTGAGAACATGCCAATGCCGCCGACTGTGAGCAAGACTCCAAGGAAATCGAAGCGTCTGATGGTCTGCCAAGTCATGGGTTGCTTGTCTGCGTGATCACTGGGGATCGTGAACCAGCCGATGACAGAGAACAGGACGAAAATGATCGCAAGCAGATAGAAACTCGCACGCCAATTGAAGATCGATGTCGCAACTCCGCTGAATATGGTACCAAAGACGAAGCCCAGAGGATTGCCGCCGGAAAAACAGGCGAAAGCAAGGTTCTTCCGTTTCGAGGGCTTGTAGATCGCTCCCAGTAGTCCAACAGCGGGTGGTACTGCCATCGCAGCGAACAATCCCATGACTCCGCTGAGTACATCGATGCCAATCGGCGTCTTCGCGAAGCCAGCTGCAAGTGTGAATACCGCGAAGAAGAACATCGACACGATGAACATAGCTTTCCTCCCGAAGAGATCCGCAACGCCACCGAAGAAGAGTAAGAAAGCGCCGCTAGCCAGGGAGGTCGAAGATGTGAGCCATGTGATCTCCGCCGTTGTCATGTCAAGATCCCGTCCGACGAAACTCGAAATGACAGTGATCATGCCGGCCACGTATGCAGGCATTGCGATAGCCATTGTGCAGGTCAGCACGAACAGCACTTCCTGGATCGTGGACTTGAAGCATGATGGGCGCGCGTTGTTGGTCTCTACAGCGTGGAGGGCCTCCGTTGCGATGTTCTTCTCGCCACCCTTGTTGCTGTTAGAGCTTGCGTCATCGATTGGGTCGTCCATTACAGTGCAGATACAGACGCAATGCTACGGTTCAGTACAAAGAAACATCATGCCACCCAGGAATGCTAATGCAACACGCGAGACGACGAGGAGAGAAGAAGCGTTGATATAAGCATTGATTTTGACAGTGGAGCACGAATTGTTGATATGTAAGATTACGGAAAGCAGCCGCGCAAATCTGCCGGGCGATGTCCACTGACTCGCGACCACGGCCCGACATCGGCTGAACATCTCTCCGACGAGATGTGAGATGCTTGAGAGAAAGAGAAGGGCGATCTAAACAAAATATTATACGTACTTTACAGCTTGACGACTTCCCAGCCCTTGAGGTCTACAGTCGCCAGAGCTCCCCCAAGCGGACCCTGCACCTCTACGCCATTGGCCCATACCTTGGGTCCGGCCCAGTGCTTGACGAATCCATCTGGGCCAGACACAAACAGGATCTTACGTCCGTTGATATTGGCAGCTGTCGAGAACGAGCCTCGCGTGAGCTTCGTGGCGTCCCTGAGCGCGATTCGAGTGTCTTCGTCATCCAAGAAGTAGTCCACTGCGACACGTCCAGCTCCCGATGCCTTGAGATCTTGCAGGTGCGCGACGATTGGACCTGGCGTTGTGGTCAAAGCAGTTTCTGGTGTCTGGGTAGACGTGGTGGAGCCGCCAAACCGACTCACGATGCCCAGTAGCGTAGACGTCCATGTACTTGTAGACTGCACCGTATCGCTCACGCCGCCTTGGCAGTCTTCTCTTCTTCTATTCGCCCAGAGCACGTGTGCATCAGCTTGTCCTGCGATAGCTTTCACTACTTGCAGAGCAGGTACAATGCCGGTCCCGCCAGCAAGGAAGATGACCCTTTCCACATTTTGAGGTAGCACGTACTCCGTACTTGGTCCTCTGACCTCAATCTGTGCAGCTAAGGGTAGTCTGTGCAGGTAGTTTGACACCTCTCCACCATCCTCTCGGCGTATGAGCAGGCGTATGTCGCTTGCGCGCTGGCCTGGCAGTGAAGGGAGCAATGTATATGATCGAGCGATCTGCAACTGAGGCTGCTTCAATTGAACACTCGTGATAGCTCGCTGTAGAGTATCGGCGTCGATGTCTAGTCCTGTGGTGCCAGCTGCCCTCAAGGTGAAGATCGAAGATGTCGAAGAGACCTGTTCGCGGCCGACCAGATGAAATTTGACGAAGCCATCTGTGCTGACAGACTTCTTGCTTTCATCCTTGGTGCCTTTGACAGCACGGTAAGCGAATGCTATCGCTATGCCAATGAAGATGCCGAAGACTTTGGCGAATCGAGCAAGTCGGGGATCATTGCCTTTGGCATCTTTGGGTGGAGACTTCGGGGGTTCGTAGCGAGGCTGTTGGGAGGGTCTGCGTGGCGCTTGCGAGATACAACGTTGGCATACTCGAGAAGTGCGAATGCATTTGCTTGATCGTAAGGCGTCTTGTAGTGGTCGCAAGGCCTGTGGGCGCATCACTGCCAGCATTGATGCAGTTCACTGCATCTTAGACTCGCTTCCCCGAAACCATGGCGTCCTTAGTCAGCGCAGGCGATGGACTTCATTGCGCCTACGACTTCATTCCTCTGTCACTGACCTGCAATCCTTACAATGAGACACTTGTGAACTTATCTACGGCATACATATGTCGGTCATTGATGAAGAGCTATGTCTTCGTTGCGGTGTCAATCTCCGAAGGCTACGCGCAGCTACCAGCCGGCGGGCTGCATAAACGCTTCGTACCGCAACAAACGGACGCACAGGAGTCCTAGTAGCAGTGTCTAGATTCTCAGCAAGCTGCGCAGACCTCCGATCGACTCTTGGACGCTATCCTTTTCAAAGATGGACATTGCACAGCAGCAAGCGCGATACAAGGACGCAGCACTAACAGCTTACAAGTGTAGATTATTACCCCCGCCACCTCAAGAGCGGTGACCTTACTCAAGTATCTACCTGATTGATGGCATAGCAGTTCTGGTCCCATTGAATAAAAGGCTGTTGACAGATACAGACTATTGCGCAATGCTAGAGCCAAGACAACGATGTCCCAGCGCAGCAGCTCTCATGCGACGATACTAACGGCGTCGTTGATGATGGTATACGTCGGCGTACACAGGTAGACGCGATCACCGAAGCGAATTGAATCGTAGATACGGGTGGGGTGCAAAGTGAAGCCATGCGAGACACGCATAGGGTAGGTACCCGTCGTTCTTTCCTCGTCGCCTCACCTCTCCGGGCCCACTTCGACAATAACATCAAACTTATTAATGCGACGTTGCCTCTTCAAAAGGACTCAAAAGCTCTTGCGCTTCTATCACCACACCCACCAAGACGAATCCCACTCCACCCCGTCCCGGAGAGCTCACGTTCAAGGAAAACCTAGTCTCTCACGGGCTGTGGCACCACCTATCTCGTACCCATGGCGAAACGTATACAAGCTCTAGTTGCTTTGCAACATCATGGAACCGCGTGAACCTGGCAAGCCACCACAGGCCGTGATGACGCCCGAGCGACCCTCGAAGCGTGCTGAACCCAACTTCAACAAGACAGACCCCGAATACCATGCGTTGGAGGAGCGTATCGGCCGCATCGAGGTCAAGAAAACGATCCCTTACGACGTTTGTGTAGAGGATACTGGCTTCCTTCAATGCCCGGAACTGGGCCAATTGCAGGCTTTTGTTCGACGTATCGACAAGCTCATAATCGGACATCTCGAAGAACACAAAGACGTGTCTTCTACCAAAGGACTGCTTGCAAGATCTCTCAGATGTATGGCACCGTCTGCACATCCTCTCCTGTTGAGCGTCAATGGCCCAGTGGGCGCCGGCAAGTCATCAGTGATCAACTGCATGTACAGCGCAGGCGACATTGCCCACTCGAATGCTGTAGGCAAGAGTGTCACGCTGGCACCGCACTACTTCATGCCTCGTCAGGCACAGCAGGAGAGCGCCTGCCTGGTGGAGGTCTTCTTTCTCGGCACCGATAAGGCCGAGCCGCTCTTCCGTGGACTGCTTCGGCTCTTCGTGCAGGCTGAACACGCAACCATGGACACAGCGGGCGTGAACGATATGGACACAAGCGAACATATCGATCAGCGCGACAATATCACCAGTATACTAACTTCGCTGTTCAAGAATCACGCCGGGTATGGAGATATTGAGGCTACACGCGAATCCCTATCTGCGGTGACCGCGCTCCACGACACAGCCACAACCAAGCAATTTGGAAAGTGGGCAGGCCAGAGAAAGCAGTCTGAGATGTCTCGCATGCTGTCCGGAGCGCAATGTGTCACCATTGATATGCCTGACATCGACGATCTACTCCCCAAGCTGGCCGTATATACAAGGGACGAAGTGTCAAATGAACTTGCCTTGTGGCCGTTAGTCTCTCACGTCAATATATATCTCGACTCCACCCTTGGGAGGATGGGTATCACCGTCCTGGATGCGCCTGGAGGAGGTGACATCTCCGTGCGCACGGAGAACGCACGTGTCCATACGGCTCGAGCCACTCATGCTCTGGTCGTATCTGGGCTTGCACGTGCGGAGCAGGATGGTGTGATGAGACAGGTCAGGACTGTGAAGGACCTAGGGGATGGTAATGTGATGCTTGCGCTCACCCAGATCGACGTGATCGACGACCAGATCAAAATCGAGATGTCGCTTGAAGCACGCCGGGAGCTGGAGATGCTGGCATCAATCAAGGCAGACTACAAAGCACAGCATGACTCAGCTGAAGATGAGTATCAGCAACCGGAAGATGCTGATAGCCAGAACCACTCTGAGGTAGACAATGAGCTGAAGAAGCTGTTGAAAGAGAAGACCCAGCTGAACAGGAAGCTACGTAAGGCTACGACTGCGGAGACCTTGTTTCGTATAGAAGCACGCTCCGAGCATGTTGCCAAAGGCCTTGCCCGGAAGTTGAAGGACAATACGGGATTAAATACGCCTGTTGAAACCGTCACTCTCTCCAACAGCTTGTACTTGAGACACTTACAAGGCTATCGGCATTCTGACGTCCCTGACCTGAATGTGGAGCAGACTAAAATCCCGCGAGTGCTTCGTATAATATCGGACATGATGTATATCCCCGCCGTTCTCCAGGAGTGGAATACTCTGGAACGGGTCGAGATTCCCAATCTCATCCAGGACGTTCGCTACAACGCCCACGACTCTACCACCGAAGGCCTCAATGCCGTACGTGTTCTGCTAGTGATTCCGATTGAAGAGTGTAAGGTCGAGATCGTTAAGTTCGAAGAAGACTTACTCCGAGAACTACAAGACAATCTCATATCGGGGCCTCGGGATAAGCGCTCGTCTTGGAACGAGGCCGCCTGGTCGACATGCAAGGGTTGGGGAGAGAGTATCAAGAGTGGTCCATTCTTGCGTTTGATGCAGAGAGATGGAGTGCGGAGGGACTACATCGACCTGAGCACTGAACTACTCTGCCTCAACACAAAGGACGTCGAAGCACTTTTCCGTGGGGTCACCAATTTCTCGGAAAAAGTGAAGACACTGGTTAAGGCGTTGCAGAGGATGCTTGATCATGTGATCAAGAAGGTCAGAGATAAGGCAGGCTAGTCGCCATACTGGCGTTATTCCACGCTGACATTGCATCATATAGCCTTGCAAAATGCCAACGCCCTCGACCTGACCAGGCTACTAGCCGTGATGACAACCCAACGTCAGAGCTTCTCCACACTCACGCGCGCGGCAGGCACCGTGTTCACCACAGAGATGCGTGGAGTCAAAGAGAAGGCGACTCAAGGGGGGTTCGTATATCCACAAGGCTATGGTTCCGATCTACTATGAAGTGAGCCAGATCAAATGTTAGTCAATGATATCCAAGCACCCACGCATGCCATCGATAACTAACACTGTACAGAGAACAACAATATCAATGTCCCTCTAGACTACCGTGCCGGCAATCGCGCTGCTGGGCATCCAAATTGGGGCAGGTATCGCATCGACCAGCTGTACAGCAAGATCAAGGAGACGTGCTGGGAAGACGCTGGGGATTCCCTCGACGCCGGCGTTACCAAGGTCGCAGGCAAAGCAAGTCAGTCGCTCATCATAGGAGCTCAGACGGTCTTTCAGGACATCCTAAACACTTTCGACGAAAACGTCAACCGAAAGCAGGCTTCGTCGAAGGAGAAGATGCTACAGAATACGCTGATGGAGAATTTCGCGACCGTTTCTGAGGATCATGCGAGCATGGGTCCGCTAATTGAGAAGCTGGCGAAGGAGTACGGTGGGCAACGTGGGTTGGGACATGCGGAGATGAACAAAGAGGATGCAGAGCCGATCGCCCACCCAACTCCGAAATTTAAGTCGGAGAAGATGGACAGCATCAGTGGCCCGACGGAGGGCTCTCGAGTGAGAACGACTGCGGTTCATGCTGCTCGGATAACACGGTTGCACTCTTTCGAAGGTGTGGTGGATCATCTGGTACTGGCTAATGCACCGCGAGCGTGAAGTTTTTACAGCCAACACAAGTGCATTGGGTCCTTGGAGAAGCCATGATAGCAGCATCAGACACATTGTACACCACTAGATACATTCCACTTCCCCGTACCAATACCCAGCTCAGAAGTTCTTCCCCGTATAAGCACTCTGCACACTCGCGAACCCCTGCGGACACTTCCTCCCCAACGCCACACTCCCACTCCGAATATAACACACCTTCGCCTCCGCACAAGCCTCACTAGTACAATTCGGACTCTTGACACTACTCTTCCCCTGAAACGTATTGAACTTCGCCACAAGGCTGTGGTCCTCTTCCATGGCCTCCGTAACAGCGTGCCAAAACGTCGCGTTCAGCGGCGCGGAACTCGACCAGTTGGCTGCGGGGCCGTAGGCGTCGCGAGTGGAGTACTCGAACTTGTATGTTGGGCCTGTGGCGTTTAGAGTAGAGAAGGAGTTGACGTCGGCATAGTAGGTATACGCATCGTAAATCTCAAAGTTGCCTGTGTCGACTTCGTACAGTCTGAAGCCGCTGTTCAGATTCGTCAGTGGCGTGACACTGGGTCCGATCCATCCCGCCGTCAGCGCAGTGTCGCGAGACTGTACGGTTCCATTGTTCGTGTAGTAAATCATGAGTTGATCTTCGTGTGTGTGGCCCCAGAAGACGTTGGCAATGACATGCGGACTGTAGCGCTCGACAATGGCGTAGAAGAGGTTTGAGGGGTTTGCGAGGGGGTTTGAGCCGTCCCAGCCGGAGAGGACGTGGGCGAAGAGCCAGACGCGCTCGCCTGCTTTCTCCGCGGCATCGAGCTCGGAGATCACGAAGGCGAAGGAGGTGGACACGTCGGGGTTGGTAGTGTTGATGTAGTTGAGGAAATTTGCTGTGAGAACTCGTCAGTAGGGAAGTGATGTCGGGGGAGTAAGAAGACTTACACTTGTACCAGAAGTCGGAGTTGAACGTGATCATACGGACGCCGTAGTGGTTCTTGATGGAGTAGCCGCCATAGTGTGTTTTTGCTTCGGCTTCGGCAGCGTCATCGATCCAGCCATTCAAACGCCACAGTGAGGCTACGTGATTATAGTTCCAGCTCATCTGTTGGCTGAGGTTACCAGGGAGTGAATGAGGTGCGTCGATGGCTTCCGGATTGCTGTCATGATTGCCAAGTACTGGGAAGACTGGGCCTGTGAGGTACTTCTCGAACATTGAGTAAACACTTTCCTCAGCATACTCGGTGACCGCTCGGCTGAGCTGAGATTGAGGGTCATGAGCTACGAGATCGCCGGTGTAGATCGTCCAGGCCAGAGGGTCGTGCTTAGAGGTACCTGTCAGAGTTGCGACCGACTGCAGAGCTGCGAGACCAAGATCGTACGGTGTATCGCACTTGTACGCTCCGAATGGAGGAGCAGGCATCCCGATCTGACCGACAGGCAGTGCAGTGTTGGGGTTGTTGCCTCGGCAGCATAGACTGCTGCTGCAGTTACCCTCCGCACCGACCTTGTAGCGTGGGTCAATGTGGAAATCACTCATATGCAGTACCTTCACGCGCTTGCCACTCGGCTTCCACACCTTGGGATTGGTGGGCTTCGGGCTCGGAAAGTAGCTAGTCACGTTGAGCGGTGCAACACCTGGGAATGGACAAAATGTGCTCGATAGAGAGTTGCAAATCCAGCGTCCATCGGTACCAGCAACATCAGCGAAGGCAAGCACCTGCGTCCAGATCGCGCCAAAGGTGTCTGCAGCAAAGTCCTCCTCGCAGGTGGCGTTGGAGTGGAATTTGTACTTGACGCACAAATCGACGAACATCTGCGGGACCAGTTCTGGTGCCAGCTGAGCAGCGCTCTTTGCTACTGAGAGTGCTGCAAGGCATTGCGAGCAATTGCTGCCGAAAGAGGTACTTGAGATGACTGATCCGACTTCCGCAACTACGCTGGCGATGATGGACTGCTGGTCGAGGGCGGCGAGGCTCACAATCGGTACAGGAAAGTACTCTGGATCCGGATCGTGGTCTGGGATTGTGTCCGGGTTCGTCAAGTTGAGTGGGTACGTGATGTTCAACACGGGATCGTATCTGCGTGATGTAAGTGCGTTGCCTTGCCTGTGAAGTGGCAGTACTTACAACGCTGGCTGAGGCTCTTGACCAGACGGTACTGGGTAGTACGACGAGAATGCCGAAGTCGGGAAGCCCTTTGAGGCAACATAGCTCGACGCGCCCGGCAATCCTGTGCTACTATGACCATATCCGCCATTCGATGGAGGACCACCATACGAAGACTGATGTGCCAAAGTAAGCTGAGCCATGGCAATCGCCATGGCTGACGCTAGAGATGAGACCATCATACTGGAGTGAGAGTCCACAAAGAGCGTACCTACCTCACGAGTGGGCAGTCGAAGCCTACTTAAGCTTCGTCAAGCATGGTGTCGCTGCTTCTTTCTCTATGAGCTTCGTCATGATCGATGAAGAGCTGGGATACAGATCGGTAGCTAAGCGCGTTGTCATGCAGGTACTGCGATGCTTGGTGCAGAGGCCAATGGTGAGCTCGATGGAGGAGCACGTTGTGTGCAATGGTCTAACTGCTTGTGGTGAGAGTGGAGTGGTAGCATGTTCGGCCGACGGGAGAGCTGGCGCCGATATATCCGAGACGACGACTTCATATACCAAACTCGTATGGAAGGTACCTCTGCATCTTCTCGTGCCCATCATTACAATTGCTTCGATGGCGACAACCATCAGTCTCGCGACACCTGCCTTACGCTCAGCGAGGCGTATCCTGGCAAGCCCTTATACTCTACCTTCGAATCTTCGTTTCGCCTCCCGCCAGTCCATCTCGATTCCCTCCGCCACTCCGCCCTTCCCAGTAGTCTCAACCTGTCCCTCGCCGACCTGCTCATGTCGAGAAACGCCCCTAGGCCTAGACATCAACCGCGAGCTGCCCTTAAGCGGCACAATGCCGACTTACGCGGAGCAGATTCTGATCTCCACAGGTCGAGATGACTGGAGCAGCAAGATCGAAGACGAACCCGAGGGTGCCGTCGTACGTGAGATCAAGAAGTTGATGGGCAGGGGAGGAAAGATGAGCGATGTGCGTGAGATTGCGGTCGAGAAGTGGGTGGCGAGGTAGATAGCTGATAGTTGTATGTAGCCTTATCATAATGTTATGATTACCAACTCTTCGTTCGCCCCAACACCATCAGACTCAGGGCCTGCGTCGTCTGCATTCCTCTTCCCGTCCTTCCAGTACGTCCCTGAAGTGCCCACCTCGCCTGCCGAACTCGAGAGCTTTCTCCGTGCCTCTGTACTTCCTCAAAAGCTTCATACAGCCCACTCAGTTCTCTCGCCAGACCTGCAACAGAACCTTCTGCGCCAGCCAGACCTACAATCTCACTCCTCGACTGTTCATCCGGTCGAGGACATTCTGGTTTTAATATGCGGCCACGGCTCCCGCGACTCCCGCTGCGGTACCCTCGGCCCTCTCCTTCGCGATGAGTTCTCCGATCAACTCGCCACCCAGTCCATACCTATCTTCGACTCTGCACCACCTGCTTCGTTGACAGACTCCACCACCTCGCCGTCCGCACGTGTAGGTCTAATCAGCCATATCGGTGGCCACAAGTTTGCGGGCAACGTTATCATTTATATCCCCCCATCGATGAAGGGTCATGCCTTGGCTGGAAAAGGCATCTGGTACGGTCGTGTAGGGCCGGAGAATGTGGAGGGGATTGTAAGGTAGACAATAGTAGGTGGGAAGGTGATTCAGGACCTTTTCCGGGGTGGCATTGGGAAGGGAGGGGAGGTGATGAGACTGTGAGAGGGACGGGACGAGGGATGTTGATGGTGAGGCACTTGTTCGCGGAGACAGCTGCACTCTATGTCGGCGATCTTCCGATCCTCGTATCAAGCTCCTGCGGTAATGGCTGATGAGACGAAGAAAACGGGTGTCCGGCTCCAGGACCTGGCTCCGACATGTTCGAAAACCTGCAAGATCAGTCAGCGCCACGCCACCTCACAGGACATCGTGACGACACTTACCTATACGGCCCTCTCCCCCCATACCCACTTTCTCTCCCGGCAAACCCTTCCCTCATCTCCGGACTCCCCATACGATTCGGCCCCCCAGGCGTCCCAACGACCGAGCCCTCGACCTCATTCGTTGGCTTTAACCCGCTCTCACGATGTCCACCCCACGAAGGCGCGTAAGAAGGCGGCATCATGCTCGTGTGTCGGCTTTGGTTGTACCCGTCTTCTCTTGCCTGCTGCACCTGCTCTTTCAGCGTCTTGCTGCGGCCGAAGAAGTAAAAGAGGCCTGCTGCGAGAGCCAAGACGACGACGCCGGCTATAGCGATACCCGCGATCGCGCCGGCAGAGAGAGCGGAGTGAGAGGACGATGCTGCAGCAGTGGCGGCTGTCGTTGTTGCAGCGGCGGCAGCAGTGGTCGCAGCCGCAAAGGTGTGACTCGCAGTCACCGTCACCGTCGTAGCCGTTTGCGCCAACGCGGACAAGGATGAGAGTGCACTGTCCGGCAAGGCCTGTCCGGGGAGGAGGCTGTAGTCCGCCTCCTTCGCCAGCGCCATCTGCGTCAGCAGCGGCGTCT
>JAVRRP010000348.1:0-20279 GCA_036872775.1 Oleoguttula sp. CCFEE 5521 | reverse complement strand
CGTACGCACCAGCTGATCTTGTTTGTTCGGGTGGCGACTGACATGCGGCTCAATCGCAGTTCCGACGTCGTCAAAGCTGTCTCTTTGCGTGACACTTTCACTGCGAGTTGTTCTGAGAGAGCTGGCACTGCCATTGTCTTGTTATACCCTCTCCTTCATGTATTTGCACCTACATCACGACTCGATCTCGAACCCGCACGCTGCGAACCCAGGGCTTACAAACACGCCAAACGTCAGCACGCTTTTACCGCATCATACTGCCAGTCCCACGGTGTCCACAGCACCGCTGAGATGAGCTCGGTACAGAGTTTGATCTCGCAGGAGGGATGCCGTACATGCAATCTCGCGTATAGTTCGGACGAAGTGAGAGCCGCTTATTCAAGCAGAGTAACGCGATGATGCGGCTGCCTGCTGCAGCTCTGTTGTCCTATCTACCCGCAGGTGCGAGTCTCGAATAGGTATCGAGGCAACAATGCTCGGCGCCGCCATCACGATGTGAGATCGGATGTGTGTGAATGATCAGGATGGAGACATTATTGGAGATTCAAGCAGGGGTAGAAGGCGCGTTTGGACCTGCTGACTCATCCACGCGACTTTATTCTCTCCTGAACGCATGCTTCATCTTCAACTCCCCTCACAACATCGCCAACGTATCGACAAGTCATGTTGACAAGGCGCACCCCGAGATGCCTTCGGACCTCCGTCCATCTGGCAAATGACATCGCCTGATGATGTGAAGTAGCAGATCGTCATCAATACATCAGATGGTCTGCATTCGCAATCAAGAGCGATTGACATTGATATGCTCTGGACAATGACCTTCGGCACACGACATCCGGCGTCTTCACTTTCATGGTCGTCGTGAATGAGATATCATATTCTGTGACTTCATGTGATCATGTTGACGAGCGCGGGGCTTTTCATACACTCCAACGGTCTGACCTGGTTTTCCAATCACTGTCTATGCAGCTATACTTTGACAACGGACCTGTCACACACATCTCCGCATCGTTTTCATCAAGACCACGCCTCCAGGTCGCACACTTTCAACATCCATACCGCACGCCTTCACAACAAGGCTTGCTCCACCCTTGTACGACCACAAACCCTGGGCCCTCGTCAGTGGCTACCGGGTACCTCCATCGACCGAGATTTGACACAAAACGTTGTCGACAGAACGTGGACTCCACGCAGCCTCAGGTGGTATTCTCGAGCGCTTTCCCTTCTATGTCTCACCTCGCCACCAGACTCTTCAACAGAGCAGTCGATCTTTCAGCATGGCCGGTCAAGGATATCGTCTTCGTCTCCATTGTCGGCAGCGTAATGCTGGCTGCATTGGTGGAGTGGCTGCTATGGCTGCTGGCGTTCATGTACTGTCTGATGAAGGTGTATCAGAAGGCCGAAGGGAAGGGCAAGTGGGCGATCAGGACGCTGGCGCTGGCGAACATGACTTTCTTCATGGTGATGAGACTAATATTTCTGCCAATTATGGTGGTTACATTGCCCATGCCCGGAGAAGTCGTGAAGCAGTTCCCCGAAGACTGGGTTGCGGGCTTGCAATGGGTGAGATCGGTCTTGCCATTAGTAGAGAGACTGAAGAGCACGATCACTGACAAGATCACAGTCTGTTCACAATCTTCCATGCTTCATCTCGCTGTCACATGACGCTGATGTAGGACTTCTAGGATCGCCTTCTGGTCCTTCGCTGAACTACTAGTCATACCCTGGCTCTTTTGCGTGTTCCAGCTTGTCACTCACAACGTCGGGCGATCGAGGCGCATGGAATATGTACTGGACGAGCAAACCGCACCGAAGATGGTCATCGTGATGCCATGTTATCACGAACCTCCGGAGATCCTGCTTAGGACCGTGGACTCGATCGTCGATAGCGAGTATCCACCCAGCAACCTCGGCAATCTCTACAAGAATCAAGGCAAGCTGAAGGAGGCGGAAGAGATGTACGTGCGAGCGCTGAGAGGGAAGGAGGAGGCATGGGGAGCGAAGCACACGTCGACTCTCGGCACCATCAACAACCTCGGCAACCTCTACAAGAATCAAGGCAAGCTGAAGGAGGCGGAAGAGATGTACGTGCGATCGCTGAGAGGGTATGAGGAGGCATGGGGCGCGAAGCACACGTCGACCCTCGACACCGTCAACAACCTCGGCGCCCTCTACGCTGATCAAGGCAAGCTGAATGAGGCGGAAGAGATGTACGTGCGAGCGCTGAGGGGATACGAGGAGGCGCTGGGAGCGAAGCACACGTCGACTCTCAACACGTTATATAATCTCGGCAATCTATACAGAGACCGAGGCGAAGTCGGCAAAGCCAAGGAGACGTACGAGCGGGCGGCTGAACGATACGAAGACGCTGAGGGTGACCATGAACATGACATCGTGCATGTACGAAAGCAGCTTTCCCTTCTTACCGCGAGCGCTGTCAATGCGAATGACGACTGCCAGTCCAACAGCGACTGCTTCTCCTACAGAACCACTACTGCGGACGAGCGTAGTTTATGGTAACACATCCGATATTCGAAGCAAAGCTGAAGAAGCTCGCACGGGGCACAAGATGCGTAAATTCATCTCGCGAATTCTGAAGACATGAATCATGTTCTGGATTAAGAATCATTGTCTCCATTACATATGGCGCTTGAAAATTTCACGTACACTACCATTGAGACTGCATGTCCTTGCGCTTCGCCTATCGTCTTGTTGGTGTTGTGCGCTTACATGGCGCAAGTTGTAGGTGTGTCTGATAGCTCCTTCTCTTGTCCGCGATCCTCGCCGCAGTGTCTTGAAGTGGCTGGCTGGTCACGACCTTTGTCAATAGCGCACCACGACTGACCCCCACAGCCACACACTGCGCGAGCGTCGCGGCAGGAGCAGCCGAGCTAGCTGGCTGAGGGTCGCGCGGGGCCTCAGCTTCGCGCGCTGCGAAGTACCAGCAGGAATGGCTACCATCCCTGCAAAGCACTCACGCCACGTCGTCGTAGGGACTCTGCTAGCTGCAGGACGGCTGTTGAGAGAAGGAGAATGCATCAGTGTCTGTTTCAACGTCGTGCGAAGCACTCGCAGTGCGTAAGATCGTATCTCCCCTGTGCCATGCTCAGCAGCATACGGGAGTCGTCCACTTTGAGAAGCAGTAGCACGACGGACATGTGCATCACATGCGGCGTGACAATACTCTATCGACGCGCAGAGTGGCGAAGAAACTTTCGCGATTCACCGTCGATAAAGAAAATGCGCTGCCGTGGAGTCGTGTGTGATGGAAGTGGAAGCACCTACTAGCGCGCGGGCTGGGTAGGGAGCTCTAGTAGGTCGGGACTGAGTGTAGTGTTTGCTTATGCATCCTTCCTGTACGAGACTGTTGGTAATCTCAACCTCGGTCTATCAGCTTCAGAAGGGGCTATCATTATGCATTACTGTACTCTCTGTCATCAGCGAATCATTCTAGCGTTCAACTACTGAGCACCTTTTCTCGTTTGGGAACATCATAACGTCTCCGAAATCTCCATATGTCGACCACAGCATGCTACCAATCGACCAAATCGGACCCCACAGCAAAGCCAGAGACAAACTCATACTCGCGCCTGCTTTCCCTCCCATCTGAACTTCGCATCGAAATCTACACCCTTGCCCTTTCCCAGCAAAGCTCCCCACTCGCCCTAATGACAGCCTCCCACGCCATAACTATGGAAGCCAAACCCCTCATCTTTAGCCGATCCCTAACCTTCGCCTCCCAACACAACCTCTCAACCTGGATATCCCAATCTCCCCAAGCGGATCTAAACCGCGTCAGAGATATGACCCTCCGACTAACCGACATCGACCTATCCCCCATCCTGGAAACCAACGCAAAAAGCAACATCTTGGCTCTCTACTCCCTTCACCTCGCCCAGCTCCAAGCGTTGCTCAGCCATCTCCCGAACCTGAAGAAATTCACTCTAGTCCCGCCAAGGAGCATGCACAGTACTCTCCTCCGCAGCTTTTACCTTACCCTACTCTCCACGGTTCCGAAGCTCTGGCCGAGACTGAAAGTCCTGGTTCTCCATGACGACGAGGAGATCGTCAAAGCTGTGCCGAGTTTGAGCAAGCTGGCGAGACTGGATTTCGTATCTGTGGCAAGCCCAGGAGTCGTGCTGGGAAGGGAAGAGTGTTGAGACGGGGGAGTAAGGAGAGGAAGGTTGGGAGCGAGCGGGTGGATTCGCCTATGGCTGAGGGCAGCGTCTCGGGGTTAGAGGATTCGCGGATGGAGTGTTGAGATGTGTGGGTAGATTGGAATGGGATTGGGTAGAGTCGGCGTCGCAAGACTTATGTAAAGGAAGCTGCCAGGGCGCATGCACATAGAAATTCCCCATGCTCAAGTTTGAATCCTACGCACTCCCAATAGTCCCTAAATCCCTGAACTCCATCTCTCTGAGCCCCGTTCAACGCCCGAAGTAGATCCATCAAACAATGGTAGTACCACCAGCCCTCAGCGCGAACCCAAACAATCCCCTCATACTAACCCATCCCCACCCACTCCGTTCTAAAACCGTCTTAATAACCCCCCCAACCACACCAAACCGCTCTCGATTCATCCCCGCCCACACCTTCCTCTTCTCCGCCCCCTCCTCGACCTTCACCCCACCACCACCGGAACTCTTCCCATCAAACTTCTCAATCGCCCGCTCAACATAAAACATCCCCTACCAAAACAGCAGCTGGTGATGCAGCGCCTTCTCGGAGCACTCGAACGCCACCCTCCCACTACAGCAGTACGCGAAACCCTTGGGCCCGAGGCATTGGTGGCCGTAGACTAAAATCTGGCGGGTACGGCCGACTGTGCAGGCTGCGTCGTCGCAGGAAAGCCAGACGGTGTAGTAGCTGGAGGTGTGCTGGCGGATTTGGGTTTGGAGTTGCGCGGAGATGGTCATTGGTCTGCCGCAGGATGGGAAAGGCAGCAGAGGCCGTCGTTGAGTGAGCAGCGCGAGGGGAGTGGAAGGAATTTCGTTAGGGAGTGGTGTGTGGGAGAGGCCGCGAAATTGGAAGGGTTAGCGGCAGGAGAGGCAGAGCAGGGAAAGAGGCTCGCAGGCGTAGAAGCGGAAGTTGTCTGGGATTTGGGACTCGAGGGTTGTGATTTCGTTGCCGCCTTGCGCGGACGACGAGGAGGCCGACGCCGAGACGCGATATCTCGTGGTGTCCAAGTCTAGACACTCGGCCAGCAGCGTCGCATTCGTGCCTCTGACGGGCGCGCAAAGTCGCTCCACAGGAGGCAGGATCTGCTTCTGCAAATAGTAGTTCATGTCCGGCGGCAGCTCAGAGTCCTTCGCTAGCACATTGTCGAGCGTTTGCGCGTTCTTGGCTGCGCTCTCAGCGGAGTCGTTGCTCGTACCACGGATCACAAATGATATGACGTCTTTCGCGCGGACGGGTTTGCCCTTGGTGGTGAGCTTCAGGACTACTTGGACCGACGTCACAGAGTTGCTGTTGGGGCAGTCTCTGGAATCCTTACCCCGCTGAGTATAGATTGTGTACCTGTGGGCTGGGACGGCGTTGCTGCCACCAAGAAGAAGTGCAACCATCTCATCAAGACTTCAGCTCTGACATCCCGTCATGACTTGCCCATGTCATTGGCGATGTCGCACAAGAGCCGCCCAGCAGCTAGGTGTCGCTCAACGAAGAAGCTGCCACCACCTTTGCCGACGTTCTTTGGCCAGTCGCCACGCTTCAGACGGCCAATGCGATGCCAGTAAGGAGTCTTCCGCTCATCCAGTCTGGTCAACAGTCTGGTCAACAGTGTATTGTAGTCGACGTCGTCCAACTTGTGGCCCATGATGGTGTCCGGGTGGTACTTCTGGACGATTGCCAGGTGCTTGCTCAGTACTGCTGCTTCGTTGCGTTCCATGCTGATCATCGAGCTGTGATGCTTCGCCACCTTTCCCACAAAGCCTACTGGGTACGTGCCATTGGGACGGATGAACGTGATTGATCTCGACGTAACATTTCGGGTGGTGTGTTATTGGTCAAGGAGATGTTTTCGTAGAGTCTGACGTTCGCGACATGGATCTCATTCTTATTCTCTTTCGTGTTCATGGTCGTCCGCAGCGCCAGAGACATGAGCGTCAATGGTGGCGCATCAAGGTTATCAGTATCGCCAAGCGTACATATATTCTTGTCTGGTCTGTCGACTTGCAGCTCAAGCTTGCACCACGAGGCGTTTTTGACTGCCGTGAAGTCTTCGCCATCAATCTTCAGCCACCAAGGGCCCATGATGTTCTTCCACATGACAAAATGCTCGGTGAGGGCGATGTTCGTTCCGAAGACATGGAAAAAGGTTTCACCCTTCAAGTCAATCCGCAGAGCCGGCTTGTCGTACGAGTAGAGCAGCTTCAGGTACTCTGCCTCCTTGGGAATGCCTGGTCGCCCGAATGCATACTTCCAAGAGCAAGGCATGATCCTGTGCATGCCGACTTTGGATCTGGTCATGAGCTTAGACACCTCCTCGTACACGTCCGTCATCTCTACTTCTTCCGCAGTATCTCTGCCGTGACGCTGGCGGTACTCGCGAGGCAGAACAAACAGCTTGCGGCAGACATTGTCGATCTACACGAAGCAAGAGACGTAGCTACCATTGGTCTTGTCCTTTACCCTGCCGAACAAGCACAGACTGCCGTTGACTTCGGTATATTCCGTCCAGAAGAGTCGCAGACTACCACACTATTCAACGGCATCCTCTGATCCAAGCTTGCCAACGCTGGCAGTTGCGGTCTGCGACTGCTGAGGATGTGCAGCTTCTCAGTGACATTGTTGATGGCTGCCATGTCGATGTCGTCGACAGGTGCTCTGGTCGGAGACGAGCTGTCAGGCGTTGAGTAAGAAGCTGGCTACACAATCTTTGGCACTGGCTTGCTGCCTTTCAAATTCACATTGGCAGTCCTAACATTGGCGTGGCGTGTGACTTACGCAACCTCCATGAGATCGTCCTCTTCTGTCTCAACCTTGATTGCGATCTGATCCTTGCGCTCGCTCGCTTTTGCTGCTGGTGACAATGGCAAAGGATCACCCATCACAACATCATCTTCGGTGGGCAGCACGTAGTATGCATCTTCATCCTCCTGCTGCGGCTCATGTGCTGGCGCAATATCCTCAGTCGCCTCTTTAGTGCTCCGCGGCCTCGATACTGGTGCTCGCATCTCGTCAAGCGGTGGAGAGAGCACTCTGGTTTCCCGTCGATCGCCGCTGCGAACTGCCTTGGCATAGCTCGGTGCCTTGCTCGGGACGTTCGCGTCGTCCTCCCCTAGCAAACTAGCCACGAAGTCATCGTCTTCGATCGTACGAATCAGCTTCGGCTTAGATGCAGCTGACATTGCGTTCTTGCTGAAGTGCTTCTTGACGCACTTACTGAGCTTGTCTTGTCGGTCTGCATCGTCTTCGCGCTTCCGCTTGGGTGCATGTCTGGTCATCAATGTCTGTTAGCGAAGCAGACCTCACCCACCGGCTTTGCTATGGGCGGGCAGATCTCCCTCGCTCTCGGTCTCGTCATACGCATGCCTCTCCTTTTGCCAGTCTTCTCGCCCATCATCTGCGTAGCCGGCATCGTTTTCGTCCACCACGGAATGATCTAGACGCTCTCTGACGACCTTCTTGTACCCTTCGTCGTCCACTCTCTCGTACACATTTTCGGCCTCCTCCACTTGGAATGCTTCGAATGCAGTCGTCCCTCCAGCTTGAGCTGCGTGGCGTTCCGCTCGTGACGGAACCATTACTGAGAGCAGTTCCTGATAGGATCAAGAAGCGAAATGTGATTGAACATTGTTAGAGAAACGGGACGTCCCACCAGGCGCTACTTTGCAGCTCGCGGACATGGTGAGAGACGCGACTGATCGCGTCGGCGTTCAACTTTCGTGACACTCCGATCCGGGGTTATCCCACAGGCCGTTAGTTGCCAAGACTTGCACCCATATCGCAAGAATCAGAGCACGACAAGCTTCACGTCGACAGCGGGCGTTGAACGACAGGCGATACCGACAAGATGGCGATCATTCAAGCACGACCAGCAGAGCCAGAAGAATCGTAGGCTTAGCAATCCTACAACCACACAACTTTCCTGCAAGCACCCACTGACGGTTACACACAGACTTCCGCAAGGACTGGCAATGCCGTGTCCGCGTGCACTTCGACCAGGTAATTCCCCTCTCACCACCATGAGAGCAGTGGCGCCTGCAGTGCAATGAACACGCCTGATGGCACCGTCAATCACAGCGGGTGAGAAGCAGAGCCGCCGTGTCGCGTGTCAAGAGAAGGCCGTCAAGGTCACTCCCCGCTCCATGGACAAGCTGCGCCCTGTCGTCCGATGCTCGCCCATCAAGTACAACCGCAGTGTGCGCGCTGGTCATGGCTTCTCCCTTGCTGAGCTGAAGGTGAGTGCCTCTCCATTGAAAGGTAGTGGATACACAGGTGATGACAGCATCAAGGCCGTCTGAATCCCCCGCAAGCTTGCACCCACAATCGCCATCTCAGTCGACCCCTGTCGCCAGAATCTCTCCGAAGATTCCCTCAAAGCCAACGTCGAGCGCCTCAAGACCTTCAAGTCCCGCCTCATTCTCTTCCCCAGCAACAGCAAGGGAGTCAAGAACGGCGCGGCTAGCCTCGAAGACGTCAAATCCGCCAAGTAAGGCAAAATGTTGCGCGCCATTGACACCGCATTCCCGATTGGCAATAAGGTCGTTATCGAGGAGGGCAAGATTTCGGACTTCCCTGCTACCGAGGATGCTTATAGGAAGTTGCGTGTTGCGAGAAGTGATGCGCGCCTCATCGGCAAGCGCGACAAGCGTGCGAAAGCGAAGACGGATGAGGATGCTGCTGCGAAGAAATCGATGGGGAGCTCAAGCTTGCCGGTCTGGCATTCTCGGGGGACTACGGCATTGATAGCGTTCATGGACTTTTGCTGTGGCTTCGAGATCATAAGCGACAGCTCTGAAATGCACACATCATGCTTCCTCGATTTGATCTACTGCCTCTTGGCTGTCGTAATTGAGCCATGTGACAATTCGATGAGGAGCCGCATCTACAACCTATGCGACGAGTTTGGTCAATCTCACGCAGCGATTTCGTTCCGAAGCTAAGCCAAACCATGCATTTCCTCGTCAACCCATTGCGCAACTCAACTTGGACTATGTAATGTACGTCCACGATCCGAAAACGTTTTACAAACTTCGCGAGCTTCGCCCTTCTACGCCTCGCAATCTTACATTGATCGGTTGGTGCTGCTGAGATGAACAGGACATCTGGCATACTGCCAGAACCACCAACCTGGAAGCGCCAAGATCATCCCTGTACGAACTCCCAGATGGCAACATCCCTTATCTCACTTCGCCATCTTGCCCCCATCCTCTCCACACAAATCCGTCCTCGCGCCTTCCACTCGACCTCAATGCACACACTGGTCGACCTCTCAATTTTCGTCTCCGAAGGCGAAAACCCCAAGCTGCTCGCGGAGTGCCTGGGACCCTTCCGCTCGCCCCCCCCAGGAACGGGGAATTGGCATCTCAACGGTGCCTCCAACGGGCTAATACGTACATCCCGATTTAAGGCCTTCAGAATAACGTGGGTACGTTCCCCCAAAACCCGCTCAGCCACCCATCTCCTCCCGTGCCCTCCACGGCATCCAAGCCAAAGCACGAGACTCGCGCAATACAAGGCTTCCATGTCCGCCATGGCAGCGAAATGCACTGAAGTGCGCCATCATCGCGAGTGGAGCAATCTCTTCATCAAAACTACGGTCACGTGGACGACGCATTCGCCGAAAGGGATGAGTGGGAGGGATGTGGAGATGGCAGGGTTTATTAATGAGATTGATGGCAAGTTTGGGGAGGTAGAGAAGGGGGGAGGGCGGGGCTGTGGGGATTTTGGGAAGGATGGGAAGGGGGAGGGCGATGGGTTGGTGACGGGACGGGAGGGTGAGATAGGGGGAAATACGAAAGGGGTCGTGGAATTGGGGTGTTCGGACGATGAGATGTAGAGTGTACGATATCTGTGAATGTATGTACAAGATTGAATTATAGCACACGCCGGACGATTATGTATTGATTGACGGGCTAAAATATCTGACAGCTTTGTTTCCTCCCACGCCGACATTGAACTTTTTAGTTGTCGTCTGAAGGCGCGGCAAGACTGGTGGCACGCTTGCCTCGACAGCATGCTCCACAGCGGTAAAGTCTTCGGGGCTTAGCGCTGCTCTCAGTGTGTTGCGCACCTCATCAAGTCTGAGCCGCAGTCGCTCCATCGATACCAGTACCCATACGAAGGCATCCAGGCGATCCGATGAGGAGGCAGTCAGATGCGGCCCACGAACGTCTTCAATTGATGAGTTTCCCTTTTTCATGGAGGGTAGGTCGTCCGCTTCTGCAGAGCTCTCCGCGGACGCAAGGTTTTTGTCAGCCCTAGGGTACCGTTTCAATACCCTTTCATTCTCCTGTACTGCTTCACCTGCTGCGTCTACGCCTTCTATACCCTCCGGGTTCACAATCTTCTCTTTGGTCTGCTGTACTACCCACGCCTTGTACTCACGAATATGCTTCTCCCATCCGGTATGTTCTAGCCATGGATTCGGCTCATACCAGCTGCGTTCGCTCTCATCTTCCCGCCTGGCCTCTTCGAGTTTCTCGAACAATTTCTCCATCCATATGTTGGCCTGGTTCATGGCATTCACTACGGGTTCCTGACTTGGTTCGGGCACAATCTGGACGGGGAAAACCACTACCACGTACCGGTCTTGAAAAATTGCTGGCATGGCTGATTACCTATCCATAACTGATCTGTTTCTTCGGGTATGCCAGTCCGGCGATGGCCACCTCGTTTCCGTGTATGTTTTCGACCATGCTCGGTACGGCAATGCTTCTGGATGCCACTTCTCTCTCCATACGTCCGGTTATACGCCTGGCCATTTACTTGGGCTATGCGGCGTAATCCATTTGAATGAATCGGCAATCCAATCACGGCTGCACCGCTTATGTCTGGGTATTCAACCTCATCTGGCGTATATGCAACCTGCGATAAATTGGCTACAACTCGACGATCTGCTGTCGCTTCTGCTTGGTTATGGTGGAATGTTTCGCGGTAACATGACCGTTGACTTGGGCGGGGTTAACGGCGTATCTGCACTGCTTGCAAACAATCACACGGTATTCCGGTTGGTGTATAAACACCTGATTGAACGTGTCCATCTCTGACTGTTCTATAATGGCTGGTTATACCATGTTGGTATATGGTCGTGGATACCATCTATGTAGGCGCTTTCGCGAACTTAACGCGTCGGAAACTGGTGGCGGTTCCTTACTCCTTCCCGACTGCACGTCCTGAAATACATGAACTGTTCTTCGATATTATACCCTTGATATTTGATCTTCACCCTTGCAAACTACGGCGATGTTGTCGTTACACTATATGCTACTCTCTGCCACAATATAGACCCGGTCCGGCCCGGGGAACCCATTGGGATCGACCCTTCTGTAACCCTAACACTAAAAATCTGTGTAGACTCGCCATTGGGATCGAGTCGATCACATTCGGTATTTGTAGGTAGGGTCATTGGTATCCAACAGCTGTATTAGGTGTGGGAGTAAGCATCCCGATGCAATGGCAGTCATGATCAGATGGCAACAAGATATGATAGCTGCTTCAAGGAACCCATCGAACAGCTCGCTGTGCACATCTCCATCAATCTAACATTTACGACAGTCAGATCCGCAGATGTAGCCCATCGCAATTCTGATGACATGAAGTCAGACGTTACTCTCATGAGTCGAATGGGAGCTCTCGGAGCAGTACATTGGAAGTGCCTTCACTTTGAGTCATTCCACTTCGCAAACGGGAACCTCCTCGTCCAGCTGCGCGGTGCCGCAGGAGGTAAGTAGTGGAAGGCAACCAGGAGATGTCCTGTCGCCCATTGTGGAGGAGCAATGCGCGTCCAGGAGTAGCGAGCCCAGGCGCAAGATCCCCAGATAGACGCTGAGGCTCAAGCCGCAATCTCCTGGCTTGTACGAAGAACGAAGGGGCATCTCGCTTAGGAAACATTGCCGCTGAGTGATCAGCAAGAGATTTGTCCCTCGATTGGCCTGCCACCTCCCCTCTCGCTCAAATCCGGAAGTCGTAGCACAGCATCATTTGCAAAGTCCCGTGGGCCCTTCATAGGCTTTGGCTGTGCTGTCAGCATCTGCAACGTGTGCGCTGGTCATCGCATGTGGATCGAAGATCGTCATCTCTGTCGTCCCATCCAGATGTACGCTCCCTAAAATCAAGTCACTCTGACAACCTCATTCATTTCCTCCAATTTATATTGTATTACTATCTCCGAAGTGATGTTCGAGCAGATTGACTACGAGGGAGTACCGTTTGCTCATGTGAAAATGAAAGCTTTCTCGCCATCGAAGTCTTCAAATCAACGCTGGCCCGATGACTTGGTGGCAATCTCACCTTTCTTACATCGCCCTGCCCTGCCGCTCCGTGTAATAATGATGTCTGATCGGTTTCCTCTCTGGCGTTAACATCGGCGTCGTTCTCGAAAAGCAGTCGAATAGTCTCCCAGGACCCGCTACGAGCAGTGCATTGAAGTGCTGTCCGGTCTGTTGGACTGGAACGCAGCTTTCTGCGAGCACTCCCGCATCCAGTAGAGCCTGCATAGAGCGCGTTGAACCACGATCTGCTGCAAGGCGAATCGCTGATAATGTATCGGGGTTGGCTCTTGCGTGCAGAAGGCATTCCACCCCCTTGTCGGAGACTTTTTTATAGGCGTCCATCAGTTGACTGTCTACGTCTACGGACGTATTTGTGCGGCAGATGCAAGCCATAGGGGCATGGAAAAGTCCGGAAGTGGATGACAGAGGAAGGTCGAGTCGTTCTGCCAGTGGATGTTGACTTCGGTTGGAAACCAGCATCTATTGGCATAGCGAGAGGAATCCCTCGTGCCTCTCCTCATTGTATAGCATCCGTTGAATCCATCGGCGGACGTCCTCAAGATGTCTTTCGTACGGAGAGGGTGGTCGTTCGAGTGGCATCAAGATGGCATTTAGCTCTTGAAGTCGTTCGGGATATTTGGGAGCGACGAGCATCCCAAGAACACAAAGGTCCCAAGGAGGACGTGTCTACTGATAGCCCACGAATGCTCCCTCCCTCCACCTCGGGGGTCCAGCACTCCCGCGACCCTGAGGCATTGCGATTGAGTCGTGTGGTCTTGAAGATTGGCGTCCGCACGATCTGCAATGACATCAAACTTGAGCCGAAGTGTACTGCGCGTGGCTCAGACAATCGAAAGGCGGATGAGCTGGCGTCTGCAGTCTCACGGGTTTTAGTGTCACTGTACCCTACAATCACCTGCATCGAAGCGGAAGATCTAGATGCAAGGGTAAAAGTCGAAAGACGGAGCAGTCTCACGCCGAGTCTGGTCACTGGCGATTACCATCTCCTTCTGGCGCGATACTTGTCGACGTACAGGATGCTGCCACCGTGCCTAGAATGCGTCATGATGGCCCACTCAAGCGTATACACTCGAGATTCAGAGGCACCTTCGTCGACATCGGGAGGCTTCGCATACTTGGCTTTCGGTTCGGAAGTGACATATCGGTGCATGTTGTTCGAATGGAGCACAGTATGGGGTTGATAATCAGTTTCCACGAACCGAGTCGAATGCAACAAGATACTATAAGACAGCTATCGGCCTGCAGCGTTCATCTCGTTCTTTCCTTCGATTACAGTGTCATCAAGGAACGTGGATTCTAGTCCAGGCGCCCAATCCTAGCGAGCATGGCCGCCATTCGACTAGACTCCAAGAGTGTATCCCAGCTCTCGCACCTGCAAGGCCAATCACCATCCTCCCTACGCAAAGCAAATGACATCCGCAACATCAACCACCGAAAGAACCACGTCATTTTCAATCACGAGAGCATCGATTGGGTGTTCATGCATGTGAGTGCCGTTTCTGTGCTTTCAGCAAACCCGAAGCTCATTGCGCCGAACAGAACCACATCGCCCACCATACCCTTACCGTATTAGCCCTCGGAGGCACATCTAAGGACCTGGACTCGCACTTCCAGGCGAACAGCGCGTATCAGCGTGCTCAACCGAGCGACGCAGCAGGCAATGTCGCCGAGCTAGACGACCCCAAAAGTTGGGAGACCGCCTTTGGGCACGAAGAGAACTACGGTCAGTTCTTGCACTTCTTTGAGGCGCAGCTTGAATCCCAGTCGATTGAAGAGGTGCTCGACTCGTATGTTTTCTCTGATACGTACATCGCCCGTAGTATCATGGTACGATGTCCATGGGTACGTGGTCTTCTTCTTGCTAGCGAGAAGGAAACTCTTTACAACCTTTCCAGGATTCGTGCACCCGTTTATCCACCTCGGACTTGGTGTCGAATTCCAACAGTCGGCAATTGTCGCCGAAGCGCTCGCGCAGGCTTGCATCCATCATGATGACTACCTGTTTCCCTTCTTCCATGACACGGAAATGGGCAGCGCTAGTGGTCACTCTAGAGGCAGCCTCATGGTTGACCTGCTCGCCGAAGCTCGTGTTGAGCACAAGATCCAGAGTTCCACAAGTTTCTCAACGTTCGAGAGGCTGGAAGACGGCGTCCCACAGAACGCTCGTCTCGAGATCACACGTATTGCTAGCCGCTGGAGTGTCGAATCCAGAGATGTGGATCGTGTCGCAGCTGAGTTACTGAATGCCTCAGGTAGCCATATGGGGACCTGGATGAACTCGACGGAAGCTGACACCCACGATAGTGTTTCTTGTTGCTGGAGCTCAGAGGCCACCACACCCTGTCAGATTCGACTTCTTCCTGATGCACTTGTTGAACGCTGCAATATTTCTGTCAGCACTGATGGCGCTTCCGAGAATTGGGAACGAGGCCAAAGCGCACCTATTGGAGAGCTTCGGTCGTTACATGATCCTGCTCTACGCTGCAGAAGGCTCGTCACAACTGGATATGACGCCCGTCAATCAGCAAAGTCCCTTGGGACCGGGAGGTTAGGAAGATGCCATGGCCCGGATCACGACCTATTGTGACGACGGTCACGCCTCGAAGATGTTACGAGCGCTAGCGCACGCGGAAAAGGTGTGCGAGGCGTACGAGGGCCAACCTGGCTTCGCTGTTTCTGAGCAAGGGTATCTTAAAGCTGCTGAAGCGATCGTCAAGTCATTGAACTGGGGAGGGGCGGGTCAAGCAGGTCCAGGGCGAACTGAACCATGGGTTCGAGGTGCCGGATTCGCAGATGCTTGGAATGGTGGGCTGTTCCCCTACAAAGATCCGTCGGGCAGAGCTGCAACGAACAAGTGAAACTCTTCGCCCTGTTGTTCGCTAGCTCCACAGTCATTTCCGGTGGGGCCGAAAAAGCTTACTCTAGCTAGCGACCTTCATGTAAGGTCGCAGGACTCTACTTGCCTGAGCCCTAATATGTCTCCGCATCCGGCTCAATCTGAGACCCACACTATTTGCGTTGTCTCCACGGGCTCATGTACGGGAGTGACTTTGATGATACGGAATATGAGGGAAAGCATGCCAGATCAACGACTTGATTCCGAGCGCAGAGTCAGGTGACTCGTCGAGATTCGTCATGGCCGGAATGGTGTCTTCCTGGCCGGGGCATTTCTACCCTGTTTTGCAACTCTGGAACTAAGCACATCTTCGGGCCTTAACTGTTCCCCCTTGTGCTGCATGCATGTCGAGGTCAAAGTGAATTTGTATGTCGAGACCTGCGACTCGCGGTAACAGACCTCAAAGACCCCAGATAAATGCCGCCGCGAACTCGCGACCTGATATCAGGCTGTTGGAAGACCATGTAATCTCGATCGAGCAAAACCTGTACGGCGGTGAAGAGAAGCGAAACAAATCTCTGCACCACGCAAACTGAGACTGAAATCTCACAAGGAGGTCTTCGATATACGAAGTCGTGGAGCTGAGATAAGCTCAACATTGAAGCCGATATCCAGTAGCGTCTGCACGACTGCCAGTATTACACTGCCCGAGCAATGGTAGCATTGGCTCAATATTGACAGTCGACACCTGCACACTGTTGTCCTCGCCACCCAGAACTCCACCGCCTATGATCATGATAAGTCCAGGATCGTCAGGCATGACCATCAGTGCGCGGGTGTAGCTCGACCCTGCGTTCGTGTCTAGGACCGTCCAAGCACCGCCACCGAGATTGTGATTGAGGTACAGCTCGGGGTTGTTTCCGTCAGAAACGACAATTTTGCCCAGTGGGCCACCCGCGGGAGTCCAGACACTGTACGGCGAGCCTCTTGGGACTGTCCCATCCGTCGCAACGAGGGCATGGTCAGGCTTGGAGCCGAAAGTGCGAGGGTCGCGCGAGATACGGTAGTAGACGGCGAAATTGGCTTCCACGGCGCCGAAGAACTCGAATGTCATGATCCAAATGCCGAACGGCAACTCACTGACGATGGGCATTCCTGGACGCCAAGTATCATTGGTGTAGACGATGTCGTCGACCACGGGTCCCCAAGTACGCAGGTCCGTTGTGGTTTGGTGCACCATTCTTTGGCCGAGGGTGTTGTTAGGATCACGCTGGTCAGAATAATAGAGGACTAGCTCTCCATCATAAATGAGCATAAATGGTTCCCAGATCGGCTCGTATTGATTCTCTGGGAAGGCGTCCCCGCCACGGGCGACGGAGGAGACGAAGTTCCAGTTGTAGCTAAGAAGAGATTGTTAGACAGGATGCATGGATTTGACTTGCCTGCGTATGCCATACCCTTTGTCCGTTGAGGCATAGACATCGATTTTGGTCTCACTCAGATCAGCAGGAATGCTGTTGGCGGCCAGCAGGAGCGTCCCAGCGGAGAAGTTGCCAATGCTCTCTGTCATTTCAAAGAGATCAGGCTGATAACGCAGACCCTATCCGTTCTGGGTGTCATATACTCGCGATCGCTCGGACCACGTTTCGCCCAAGTCAGTCGACACCCAAACCGGGATGTATGGAAACACAGGGCAATTGTCCGGACAAGGTGCAGTACTGTTCCCGGTCGGAAGATAATTCTCCCAGATTGCGAGAAGGGTGTTGTCGCCATCGCAATTAAGCTTCCTAACGCGGGCGTAGAGAGTACGAGGTACGGTGTAGTTGTCCGGCGGGTTAAAGACGGTGATGTTGGTGAGTAGTTGTCTGCTAGATCCTCCTGCTTGGGCTGTCACGAATGTGGTTGCGAGGGCATGGAAGAAGACGACGCGGAAGATCGAGAACAGCATCTTCGTACTGACAAGACCAACAAGACAGGTGAGATGCTTACCATAGTTTATGTTGGTGGATGGATGTGCATATATTTAAGTCGCATGTTGTTGGCATCTGCCGAGCATCGGACTAATGTCTACAAGAACAGGCTTGGCGTACGTCTATGAAGTTGGCATTCGATGGAGGTTTGCGGGGTTCATATTGATACCCCGAGCAATTCTTCCGGGAGAAAGGGCCGGGCTCAAAAGGGATTGGCTACGATCTAATAACTCACCGAAGATTGACGTCCCAACCTGTACCAGTGGGCGAAGATGCCGCTGCCCACACCCCGCAGACCACCAATGCCATAACGGCATCAACGCTTCGATGCTACGACGCCTGGCCTTCCGGACGCTCTTTGCCTTCGAATGATTTCCCATCGATAACATCAAGTTTGGCGAGTCGGCTGTGCGAGGCCTAACACCAGCGAAGTATATACCCGCAGGGTATCTGATACTGCTAAGCTACCGACCTCGAAGTGCGAATGACGAAGATGAGTGGGTATGCAGGTTGGAGTACGAGTGGGGTTTGTCCGGTCTCTTGGTTGAGAAGCCCGATTCTGGAGCCCGACGCATGAGGAGGCAATGTTTGCGTTTTGGAAAGATGAGGGATCGCTGGTCGTTGGCCTCCCACTTGCTAGAGGCAAGAGCCCAATCTTCCAGGCTGCTAGGGTCAATGCCAACGTGGTGCTCCTTTCCGAGCGCTCACGAGAGACCTCAGCAAATGTTACCGTGCTCCTAGGCTCAATTACGACGTCTTGACACGGCCGGACCGGCAACCAAAGCAGCTCATTCCATCGCAGTGGAGATGGTGGCGATCAACGACGACTTCGTAACAAATATGTCCGATTTGCAAACGAATTGCAAGCTCGATCGTCATGTCGTCGACGAAGCCTATACTTCCCGCATGTCTGCGTCCTTCCGATCCAAATTCGTCTACTTGGCTCCGATTCGATAGAATCCTAGCGAGCTCGTCCTACCGACAGGCACTTTGTCTCCGTGGTTACAGCAAGACTTAGAGATCGCGTACCTTTGAGGAGTGCTGACTAAGGCATACGCTATATCCGTGCAACTACCAACCACCCGAATGTCTGAATACGTCATCGAGGCCTACGGTGAGAGCCGTTCGGAGGAGTGTGTGGTCGAATATATGCAGACGGCCCGGTTACAAGTCAGGCGTTGGTCAAATATCGGTGACGTTCCGTCCAAGCCGGACTACGTGCGAAAAGGTGTCAGCTTCACCATCGAACCTCTGAAGCGAAGGAAGTGTCTGTCGACTCGTCGATAGACGGAAAGGAGAATGTGAACACTGAAGGTCGCGATGCATTCGCAAAGCGAAACCATCTGGCTGTTCCTCATCCGAAACAGGAGTAATCTGCCCTTATTCAGTCTCAGAATGCTTGCACTTCATCCCCGTCGTGGATCCTCGTTCGGGTAGCTTTCTCGCGGAGCCTTTCTTGGAACGAGAAAGCTGAAGAGTATTCGTCGCAAGTAGCTGTGGACGCGCCACCAGCCCAAATTGATCCGTCCAGGGCTTGACCTTCGCGTGTGTCCTTTACTTCGGTGCGACATCGCTCCCTCGCTTGATCTGCGCTCTGGGCACTTTATCTGGTGGCTATTAGGCGTAAAGACTACGCAAAGCAAGGCGGGCATCCTGTTGAATAGCACGTATACGTATACGTGTGAGACTTTTCCGCTGTGTAATATCGGCGATCGCTGTTCGAAGCGCCCGCTTTCTGTTACCGTCGCTTCAGCTGTGAATGGACACAAAGCTACGTTCGTCCCTGTCACCACGAACTCGTATTCAGTATCGACATCTGCTAGTGCTCTGGATACGGACGACTCTAGTTATATGGATCTGACATGGACCAGAAGCGTCTCGAAGGTCGTAACACATCTGTTGGTTCAATGTGCGGAATCGAAGTAAATACAAATCTTCTACCTGAAAGTACTTCATCAAATTGGGCTCACAATGGTTCAACCTAATAGGAAAGAAATCTCCAACTGCCTCGATAAAATCTCCTTCTATCAACACAAAGTGCACAAGTCGCCTGCGGCTTCATGCTCAGATAACCATTTTCGACGATGAGAAGTGAAATTACTCAAAGGCATTGAGAGTACCACGGGTTCTTGAACTTGCAGCCTAAATAATCCAATCAGCGCTCATAACGGTGAGAGGCAACCAGAGAGGCGTTACTCACTTGATCCAGAAGCGCAACCTGTCTTACCGGTATAGTTTCGCCCGCCGCATTGCCCGTACTTGGCAACCTCTCCTCCAGAGGGGCGCGGCATTACAGACTTGGTTGAGGCCGCTGGTTTGGCAGCGGACGTCACGGTCTTGAGTGTTGTGGGCGTAGTAGCGGCCGGAAGTGCTTGCTGACTGGTGGTGGTAAGTGGTGATGCGGGCGTGGTCGCAAGGACCGGAGCTCCTCCGCCTGAGTTGCACTGGAACAATGCAGGACCTAAACAGTATCAGGGTCGAACTTGTACATTTAGGGACAGAATGCAAGTAACGCGGCATACCTGGGATCTTGTAGCCGGATGGTGGGTAAGGTTGGCCCTTGCCGTTGTATATGCTGACTAGGATACCTGGGTCGTTCGCCTGGGAGTCGGGATTAGCGCAAGACACATGCAGTGAGAGGGAGCGAGCGCACGGAGTAGATGCCAGGGATCTTGTACGTCGTCGGCGCCTTGGGTGACGTGGAACCGGTCACCCGGAATTGAGCGCACTCCATCTAGTTCATTGTTAGCAAGCGAGTAGAATGCAACACGCGTCGATATCTAGTCAAGCATACATAAAATTGGGCGCCTTTCTCAGAGCCTGCGGAGTGGAGCGCGATAAGCTCGAAACGCATGAGGTAGTCACCAGACGCAAGACAGGACGGAATTTTCACGGTCTGAATACCGCCGTCGGAGATCTTGTACAAAATTATTAGTCAAAAGTGCGTTACAAAGCAACTGCGTGATCCGATGTTGCGCAGCAATCTAAGGCAACACATACCAGTTTATCCACGGC
>JAVRRP010000347.1:0-20294 GCA_036872775.1 Oleoguttula sp. CCFEE 5521 | reverse complement strand
AGGGGCTTGTAGATATGGGCATGTGGTAGTGAGCGATTCATATTGTACTGGCGTTCCTGCGAATGTTCATCTCTCGTACCGGCTATGGGTTGCTCTTGAATTCTGGTGGTATTATGCTGTGATTGCGAAATGTTGCCACGGCGAATGCGTGGTGCGTGCATTGCATGATGAGGACGGAGTTGGCGCATAGAGCTTATTCAGATGGGTAGGAAGTCCTTATCTCCAAATCTCTCCGGAGGGCCTATGTCATGCTCCATCCTGGACCTCTCCCACGGTACCACTGACAATGCATCTCCAACAAGGCGTTCGTCTCGGAGTCTCGGAGTTCGCGATGGCAGACGTTATCTCGACGCCTGTCTGTCCTTTACCGCTTTCGACTTCCCGCATGTCGCTTCGACGCGTCTCTATACCTGCTAGCCACACCATTGGTAGCTCCAACGCAGTATAGCCAGGCAGCTAGATGGCAACGCATGCAGCTGTCGTAGCACGCTTCGGTGTCGCCGCGCGGGCGTTTAATAGGAATGCTAGGGTGAGATGGTAAGTCTAAGGTCAAGAGACGACCGCAGCTCCTATGAATCTCTTCCTATGATCATCAATTAAGCTCGCAACGGAAGACTGACCAGCGCTTCGCCATACTAAGAGAGGGTGACTACGATGACTTGTCCACCGGGGCCAGATCGGTCTCTTGGACCTCACGTGCACATGGCGTGTCGAGCTTTCGACTTCACGTTGGAGTTCGAGGATGTGGTGTTTGGGATTGTGCCCGCTGCGGTATTTCTGTGCTGCGCGGTGGTTAATGGGGCTGCGTTGATACGGCGGCCTAAGGCTGCGGCAACAAGGTCATGGAGTCTAGCAGCCAAGATGGTATGACCTTGAGCACTCTACTTTGATTATGTAGTGAAGAGCTCTGATCTAACCTTGCGTAGGCTGTATGGTCTGCTGTAAGCACGGCACAGCTCGCCTTCTGCATCTGCAGAACAAAAGTCACACAGTACCAGACCCGAGCGTCTGTCGCTGCTGATGTCCTGACGCTCTTTGCCTCGATTGCCGCTGGAGTCTTGTCCGTGCTTCAGCACCAGCGCTCGCTTCGACCGTCGAACCTACTGGCTGTCTACCTCACCATTGCGAGCACTCTTGGAATTGCAAGAGTACGAACACTTTGGATGATCACGCCTGCAAGTCAGACGGCCGTCTCATACATCACAGCTTTCACGTTCAGTGTTCTGGCTTTGATCTTAGAGTCTACAAAGAATGCAAGCGCCCGCGGCATCAGGGACCGAAATGAAGCTACGGAGTCCTACAGCGGCCTCTGGAACCGCACAGTCTTCTTGTGGCTCACTCACACATTCTTCACAGGCTACTCCAAGGTGCTCAGTGTCCCGGATCTTCCTCTGCTGGATGTCAAGTTACGGACCCCACGTTTGAGTGGTGAGCTGATGAAGAAGTGGAAGCTGTACGCGCACAAGGACGAGAATCGGCTTCTACGTGCTCTCTGGGCGGCGTTTGGATGGTCATTTCTGTCTGGTGTGTTTCCACGTTTGGCTTTGACGGCTTTCACGTTTCTGCAGCCGTCTCTCATTACGACGACTGTGAACTATATCAGCGTTCCGCAGTCTGATAAGACGTATGGTCCTGCGCTTATCGCTGCGTGGGCGCTTGTCTACCTCGGCCTGGCAGTCTCCCACTCAGCCTTCCTCTACCAAAGCACACGATTCACTACTCGTCTACGTGGTGGCCTGATCGGCTTGATCTACGAGAGGGCACTGGCCACCACTACTGCCGAGGGCGGTGAGATCACAGCCATCGCGCTGATGAGCACAGATGTGGAGCGCATTACAAGAAGTCTGACATTCGTTCACGATCTCTGGGGCTCACTGATAGATATCGGCATTGCGACGTGGCTGCTCGCGCGACAACTGGGTCTGGCTTCTATTGCGCCCATCATCGTGGTCATGAGTAAGTTCCACGGCATAAGTTGCTAGCAGCTGGATCGCTGATCATATCTGCAGTCTTTATCGCGATCACTTCCCAGATCGCTGCAGCGATGAACACGGCACAGGGCCGATGGATCGAGAAGATACAGGCACGACTACGCGTGACGTCGGCTTTCCTGGATGATATCAAGGCTGTCAAAATGCAAGGTCTCACTGGCGTGCTCGCCAACACCGTCCGCGATCTTCGTACGGCTGAGATCGAGACGTCAAAGGCATTCCGAAAGCTGCTGGTCGGGATGCTACTTCTCTGTGAGACCGCACGGTCATAACAGGCGCGAGTAGATGGCTGACCTTGTCAATAGCACTCACACCGATCAACATAGCTCCGGTCGTCACGTTCGCTGCCTACGTTGGTGTTGCATTCTGGAAGGGCCAAACGCTGCTCACGGCTCAGGCTTTCACCTCTGTAGCACTGGTCACTCTGCTGACGAGCCCAGCGCTTATGTTCACGCAGACTCTGCCATCGGTTGTGCAGTGCTTCGCTTGCTTCAAGAGGATTGAAAATTTCTGCAGGTACGGTGCTGAACATCATGGACCCGAGTTAGAACCCGAAGGAGCTCTCACTGGTGACAGTGTAGCGCTGCGAAATGTACGACACAGCGGGCACTCCCAGAGGGCAGATATCGTGGCCTATGACGGTCGAGAAATTCGGTGGAGTCCCACTAACCCAGTGGTACTGCCTGGTCTCAATCTAGTCATACCTCGCGGCAAGATCACCGTGCTAGTGGGGCCAGTAGGCAGCGGGAAGTCCACACTCCTCCACAGTATCATAGGCGAGACCCTCGCCGAGCCGTCAGCAATCGCCAGACTGCAGCGCCCGATTGCGTTCTGTTCACAGGATGCGTGGCTGGAGCACAGGTCTGTCCGAGACAATATCCTCGGCACCTTGCCATACGAGGAGAAGTGGTATGAGACGATCACCAACGCTTGCGCGCTTCAGGAGGACTTGGAAAGCTTCGAGCAAGGCGACGCAACTATACTCGGCAGCAACGCAATGAACATTAGTGGAGGGCAGAAGAAGCGAATCACACTTGCCAGAGCGCTTTACGCCAGATGCGCAACGATCATTCTGGACGATGTCTTCAGCGGCATGGATGCTCACACCATCACCAGTGTTGTGGAGTCTCTCTTTGGAGCTGATGGCCTATTGAAACGAGGTCCGATGACCGTGATATTAGCGACACATGATCATGCCGTTGCGGCGAGATGTGATCTCGTTGTCGTAATGGATGCCGGTAGAGTCATCAACACTGGCACACCCGCGTCTGTCCTCGGCACCGTGGAGACCAGCAGTAAAGTAGCGGGCAATGTCACAGCAGTCGAAGTCAGCGTAGCACCTTTCACCGAGCCCTCGATCAATCCAACCGAGAAGCTGGCGAAGAGGAAAGCACCTTCGGCGCTCGACGAACTACCAGACAAGTCACGCCAGCAAGGCGACTTCGCAGTCTATGGCTACTACTTCAAAAGTTCTGGCTACACCACAGTGGCTGGCTACGCCGCAACGATCGCTCTGTGGATCTTACTCACCGAGTGTCCCACTATCTGGCTGAAGTACTGGTCTGAGGCGAACGCCGTGCATCCCAATATCCACGTCGGCATGTACAGTAAGTCCTAGTCGCACTCCTCGTACATTCATTAAGCAAGCTGACTATTGCATCTTGTAGTGGGCGTCTATGCGGCCTTTGGCATCACTGCCTCGATAGCAGCCTGCGCCGCCTGCTGGTTCGCATTCATACCCATGATCTCCAACTCAGCCACAGGAATGCACCAGGACTTGCTGGACACTGTGACCAGAGCGCCACTAAGCTTCTTTGTCAAGACCAACACCGGCACGATACAGAACCGGTTCAGTGAGGACATGCAATTGCTCGATATGCAGCTGCCGAGCGATTTGGTCAATGCCTCTTCGTCTTTCGTCTCTGTCATCGTCAAAGTCGTCATTCTCTTCGTATTTGCTCGGTATCTAGGTGCCACGGTACCGGTGCTGGCTGTCGCGCTGTTCTTCCTGCAGCGCTTCTACTTACGAACATCGAGACAATTGCGACTGCTTGGCATCGAAGCCAAGGCACCACTCTACACTGCGTTCAACGAGTCTACGGCCGGCGGAGCGACGATCCGGGCTTTCGGCTGGGAGCAGGAGTACACTCGCAAGCTACACGATCTGGTCGATACATCGCAACGACCACTTTACATCCTAGCTTGCGTGCAGCACTGGCTCAATTTCGCACTGGATATCATGGTTGCTGCTTTGGCCGTGATCCTGGTCACGATCGTGGTACGCTGGCAGGAGAACTTTAGCGGTGGGTCTGTAGGTGTGGCTCTCGTCATGATAGTCGGTTTCAACACCGTACTATCGAGATTGATCATCACATGGACAGCTTGCGAATCAAGTATCGGAGCAGTGGCGAGAGTGAGGCAATTTGTTACGAAGACTGAGACCGAAGATCTCCCCGCGGGCAAGACACCGATGCAGATGGGTTGGCCAAACAAGGGCCTCGTGGAATTCGAAAGTGTGACTGCTGGGTACTCGTAAGTCAAATGGCTCTCCATGTGCATGGTCTACCAAAGTGCAAAGTTGACATCACCTGCAGCTCAACGGTCCCTCCGGCCATCAAGCAAGCCACCCTCACCATAAACCCAGGCCAGCACGTCGCCATCTGCGGCCGCTCAGGCAGCGGCAAATCCACTCTCCTCCTCTCACTCGTCCGCATGATCTCCTGCAGCTCCGGCCAGATCAAGATTGACGGCTCGAGCATCGCGGACATTCCCAGCAACCTTCTCTGTCAATCTTTGAACATCGTGCCCCAAGATCCGCTCCTACTACCTGGCACAGTCAGGGCGAATATCGATCCTCACGGCCTTGCGCAGGACACCGACATCTTTGAAGCGCTCGTCAAAGTCAGACTCGACGTCATTGTAGGCGAGCGGGGAGGGCTGAACGCCGAGATGGACACAGCGGCGTGGTCAGCAGGGCAGAAGCAGCTCCTTTGTCTTGCGCGAGCGTTACTGAGGAAGAGCAAGATCCTTTTGCTGGACGAGGCAACCAGCACGTACGTCGCGAATCTCCAGTAGCATTATGATTGACGAGACTAACATGCACACAGCCTCGACAATGACACTGAAGCCGAAATGCAGCACGTCATCAGCACGGCGTTCAAGGACTGCACTGTGATTGCCGTCTTACATCGACTCGAGCAAGTCGAGCTGTACAATCAGGTCGTGATGATGGCTGATGGGGAGCTAGTCGAGCAAGGTGTGCCGTGGGAATTAATGCAGGACGAGGGCTCGCGCTTTCGAGCGTTACGAGCGGCTACATCGGGCAGACGGGGATCTTAGACAAAGTAGCATGGCAGCGAGCTTCTTCGCAAACTAGTTGACCACTATCTGATCGCTCAGGTCGTCACCATGCTAGATGTGTTTCATAACACATTCCACCCTCAATCTACCTCAAACCCTAACCCTAGTATCCAGCTCCTTCGTTCATGTACACCTCCTCAAGACGCGCTCGACATGCCCGATTACCGTACTTCCTAGTAGTGCGCCGAAGCACTTAGACGATTGGTCCTGCTCGCTACGACGACTTCTTCAATCCGCTAATCACGCCCTCACATCGTGCACGCGATCGTAACGATATGAGCCGCACTTAGTGTCTGCCATCAACATGGACAACTCCCCACCCCCGATAGGTCTAGACGTGATCATCCGCTTCTCGACCTCCACGCCAGATCTCCTCATTGCCATATCTCTCCCAGGGATCACTTCCGCGCTCACGCTGGAGCAGCTCATCCGGTCGAACGTCACTGCGCCGGCTGCTACAGCCCGGCTACGTCTCATACATGCTGGTAAAGTCGTCCCGGACACTGAGGCACTGAGCAGGAGCTTGCATGCACGCATTGTTCCGCCGCCACGGCGAGGTGAGGATGATGGCGGCAGTGAGAAGAGGAAGGGGAAGCGGGCTTTGAGGGAGGATGGAGTGGACGGGGAGGCCGTGGAAAGGGCAAGGGTGTACGTGCATTGCTCTGTCGGCGAGGAGCTCAGTGCGAGGGACTTGGCAGAGGAGGTAGAAGGGGCTGTGAGGGCAGATGCGAAGCTTGTTCAGGACAGTGAAACGCGGGTTGGGGATGGCGGAGCGACTACGCAAACGACAAGTAAAGCCGAGAGACTGGTTGATAGTGAGGCTACAACTACCACCCCTGCTCCGCGCGGCTTTGATCGCCTCCTGACTGCCGGATTCACGACAGCGGAAGTGGCCACCCTTCGCAGCCAATTCCTCTCCATCCAGTCTCATACCCATACTCCCGATACAATGCCACAAGGCCAGGAGCTCCTATTGCTCGAGGAGCGCTGGCTTGAGACTTCGAATGCACCTGCAGCAGCTGGTGGTCCTGAAGCCGAAGATGTCGGTGGACTTGACGACTTACTCCGAGGGACATTCACGGGGTTCTTTTGGCCGATGGGTGCGATGTTCTGGCTTGCGCGAGAAGATGGCGTGTGGAGTGGACGGCGACAGGCGTGCACGATTGCTGGATTTGCGGTGAACGTGAGTTTTGGCCTCTTTAGGCTGCTGAGCTGAAGTTCTACCTCGCTCTCCTCAAAATCTTAAGGATCCTTCGTGCATATATCGACCGCACGACGACCGTGAGCTACTACTTTCACCGCCGTGGAGAGAGGCACCCCTCGGGCGGCTTCGACGCTGTCTCTCAATGATACTTTGTGCGGCAGAAACGATGTCGCGGCTTGGTCGATAGTAGCATTAGAGGCTTTCAGACCTTTGGGACAGCGGAGGTAGTATCCGCTCATCTAAGGATTCTCTCACGTTGGGGTTCAATCCGCGTTCGACCAAACGAACGTGCTTTGCGGACCGCATTGCACTCTGCTTCCTTTGACAGCAGGGACTTCAACCCAGTCATCAAAGAAGGCCTGCTCATTGCCGATACCAAGCTGGCCGTAAGTATTATCGCGAACGACGAATGCTCGAGTATCACAGACAGCGGCTAGGTGATTGTCGCCCACAGCAATGTCGACTACGTCCGCCGAATCCGCACCGGGCAGATCGACAAGATGCACCTCCTCTGCTCCAAGCTCAGTCAGGACTTTGATCTCATCATCCTTGCTCGGCAGCATCGCCCCCCAAATGTACAGCGCCTGGTCGCAAAGGGCGGCACTAAGCCATCCACCGCATGCGATCTTACTGACTTTCATGCCGCCAAGTGCACTTATCAGGCCAGGCTTATTGGCAGGTATGGCATCCTTTCCCAAGATACTGCGACCAAGGGTGCGATATCTCGGATCTCCCCAACTGTAGACCTCGCCCTCCTCCATCCGCAGCATGAACGTTGCAGCATTGGCCAGCAGCTGCGCCGGCCGTCCGGGTAGCATGTGATGCGCTTCTGGCGCTTTCGCCTGATCGGAGGGATCGAGATACCATTTTTTGAAAGCGTCTAGCGACGCGAACTCGACTACATGCGCCAGTCGACCATTAGGAGCCTGTAGAAACGTCAACGCAACCTTGCCATTGTTCGCTAGCACAAAGAAGCCGATTTTTGGCGCATCAGGATCGTCGTTGAGCAACTTTAGTGGTGGTTGACGGGCGCTGGGTTTGCGAGGATCTGCGTGAAGGAACCAGATTCGGCCGTCGGTGTCTAGGTAGCCGATAAGGCCATTGTGATCGCCGAAAGGGCAGTGGACTTGCTTGGTCGGTGGATGAGGTATCGACCAAGGGCGGTGCCCAAGGTTGATCAATGTTTCGGAGAGGAGGGTAGAGGTACTCCAGCTGGCGTAGAGAACGTCACATTTCGCGTCGGCTGAGTCGCACTCTACATGCGCTGAAAGAACGGCGAAGCTCCGCACGTCGACGCTTGAATTATTCAGCTGCCGGTGGCTGTTGGAGCCCGCAGCAAACAGCTTCATCCGCGCGCTGGGTCGATAAGATAGACGCAACGTGAAGGTGCAGCTCGGACGATATTACAAGCAGGTAGGGAGTCTATTCAGACTTGGGCGTACTGCTTGGCGAGGTTGGTCCGATCTCTTACGTCTTCCGCCGTATCTAAACACTTGCGCAGGCGACAAGATGAGGGGATCGCTCTGTGACTCTCTGTGGCGGAGAATGCTGTTATATGCGACACCGCGACGGTGTGTATGCAGCTACGCTGTCACCGAGAGTTGAGATTGTCTTCTCAAAGAACTCTCCAGGGCAGATTTATCAGCGGTCCGTGATTGCGGTGCAATGTATCCTAGCAGTGTCGACAGTGATGATTTCTCCAGTGAACTACTTCTTTCGTCATTCGCAGTTCCGTGTGCAATGAGTACGGAACGCTGACAAGAGATTGCTCGGTCTTGGCATTGATCCATGAAGTGAGGTCGAGAGTGGTGGCCTGTGCTTTGATGGAATCCTAGTGGCCATCTCGAAGTACCATGAACACAATGCCATGAGCCTATCAAGTTTCACGACACGAAAAGACGCATCAGGCAGCTCTAAGCCTGTGCTATAGCCCCTCTCACTCGCGTAAGCTGTCATACGGTTCCAATGGCGGGCAGCTGGAACCTTGGGTGCTTGGATTACGCCTGACGTGAGGGGTCTGGCTGATCAAGAGCTTCACGCTCAGGTACAGATCTGTTACCGACAATCATACATGTAGGTAGGCCAAGTAAGCGCAAATCAGCGATGTCCGCCTCCTGCGCTTCTGGTAAGGCATCGAGCTCAAACATCTCGCTTCTCTTCTTCACTCCCGCTGCAGCACCGCAATCATGTCTTCCACCGATATCATCCCATTTAAAGTAGACATCCCAAGAGCAGAGATCGATCGCTTGAAGAGAAAGCTCAAAGACACTCGCCTGCCTCCGAAACCCATCGTCCCAGACGCAGGAGACAAATATGGCACGCCCACCTGACCCTGACTTGTGGATGACCAGCACTAATAAACGCAGGGCCAACCTACGAATGGGCCGCGAACCTCTTCAATGCATGGCACGACTACGACTGGTACGAAGTCCAAGACAAGATCAACGCAGTCCCGCACTTCCACACGAAGATCGAAGACCTAAACATCCACTTCGTGCACGCCCGCTCCTCCCGCGCCGACGCAATCCCCCTGATCATGTGCCACGGCTGGCCGGGCACGTTCTGGGAGTTCTCCGAAGTCTGGACGCCTCTCTCAAACCCCTCCTCTGATTCCGACCCGGCCTTCCACGTCGTCGTTCCGAGCCTGCCAGGATTCTGTTTCTCGGACTGGCCGCCACGGAGCGGTTGGACGCTGCAGGATACGGCTAGGGTGTTTGATCAGCTGATGAAGCGGCTGGGGTATAGCGAGTATATGATGCAGGGCGGCGATTGGTCGCATTGGATTGGGAGGGAGATGGGGAGTAAGTACACTGATAACTGCAAGTTGGTGCATTTTAATTTCGCGCCGAGTCCATTGCCCGAGGGCGTGGAGTACACACAGCGGGAGAAGGATGTGCAGGCTCGAGTGGACAATTGGCTGGAGTGGCATATGGGATATGCGGTTTGCATGCGGACACGAGTAAGCCAGCATTGTCACCACCGTGGCCCGTCACATATCTAACGAGACACCAAGCCCCACACCATCGGTTTCGGCTTCAACGACAACCCCCTCGCGATCCTCACCTGGGTCGGCGAAAAGTACAACGAAGCCGCCGGCCCCGACAACCAGAAGAAGCCCTACTGGACGCGCGTGATCCTCACCACAGCCACGCTCTACTACCTGACAGACTGCATCATGCCCTCCATGCTGTGCTACTACGAGAATGTGCGGCACGAGAACTTCGCGAGCTTCGCGATGGAGCCGAAGAACAGGATCACGATCCCGTTTGGGTATACGAGCTTTTATTGGGATACGGAGCCGAGTAGTAAGAGGGCTGTGGAGAGGACGGGGAATCTGGTGTACTATAAGGGTGAGTTCTGTGCATGGACTGCTTGGAGGGAGCATTACTGACACTTTGCAGAGCGAACGATGGCGGGCACTACGCGGCGATCGAAGATCCGGCGGGAATCATTGAGGATGTGCGTGAGCTGGCGGCGCAGGAGTGGAAGAAGGCTGTTGGGTCAAAGTGATCGTTTCTCAATCGTGGATATCAAACAGAACTTCATCGGCTTCATGAGCAGTAGCTTGGACCTCCCATATGTACTGTACACATCCCTCATTCACAGTCCCTCCTCCATACCCACATTCTTCCACCATGGCTCACCCTGCCCAGACCGGTCGGGCGGATTGACCAAGCTCTCCGCATCACCCACCTGCCTCCTCTCACTAACCTCACGACTCGTCATTGCCATCGCTCCCTTCCCACCCTTCCCCTTGTAGCCCTTCATAGCCTTGCTAGCCATCGTAAGACTCTGCAAGTCACTCGTTCTCCCGCTGCTGGATCTCCCACTACCCGTCAATCCCTGAGACGCCGGACGCGGGGCCGGGACCTGCGTTGCGCGTGCTGTTGTTGTCGCCACTGCTGAGGGAAGCGCAGGCTGAGCAGCAGCAGGCGCAAGCGATCCGTCCGTCCATTCGTCTCTCATGACTGGTCGTTGTCACTGCAGCGGCTCTGAGCTCGATGACAGTCGATTCAAGTGGAGGTAGACGTCTGTGCCGTAGCCTTCCATGCTGATGAGCTTGAGATCGCCGCCGAAGTAGCGGGCGTAAAGTCTACTGATCGGCAGGCCGTAGCCGAAACCGGCCATGGGTGCTTTGAAGTCGGATTTGTTGAAGTCTGGGTCCAGATTGGGCGTTTGGTCGACGGTGGTGTACATGTATGTCCAGACTAAGGGTATGCTTGACCTGGGTATGCCTCCGCCTTCATCGCTGATCTTGATGGTGATGTCTTCCTTACCTTCGCTCACGATCACGTTCGTCACCGGAAAGTCCTCCTTGTGCGCTCCATGGGTTTCCACCACAGCTCGCAAGCTGTTCTTGAGCGTCTCGAAGAGCATATGCGACAGATGTCCAGGCACGTACATGAAGTTTAGATCTGGCGGACAAATCAAACGCACTTTGGGCGCATCGAATAGTCCGTAATGGTCTTCGCAGACGAATCTTGCGTTCTCGATCGCTTCCTGTGCCAAATCGCGCACATTTGTCTTCGTGCATATTATCCCAACATAGTTAGGGTCGGAGTGTGAGCGCTGATCTGTGAGCGCAATGTGCTGTCCTATCAACATCCTTATGCCTATCCGGCTCATGTAGAACCGATCCAAGAAGGCCTGTATGTTGTGATCGATTTGCATTCGTTGTCGTTTCCGTTTGTACTCGAGTATGCCCTGTGCCATCGTTGTCACCACGGAGTCGTGTCTCCGCTTGATCTTATCCAGTGTGCTCGAGAACTTGGTATTGAAGTCGTTCAGCTCCGGTGGCCATGCTCCAGTATTGTCATCTGCAGCGCTGTAATATCTTCGCATGTTCGCGACTCGTCGATCTCCATTGCCATTCCCTCCCTGCAGTGATTTCGGCTGCGACGCATACTGCCCTGCCTTCACACTGGGGTTTGCGGACGTTTCTGTCAGTACTCGCGAATGCTTGCTGCTCTTTGCTGGTCTTGCAAGGCGTTCTTTGACTTCTGATGTGAGAGAGGGCTGAGGTAGTGTGGTGATTTCCTTGACGTGTGTGTCAGTCAGGTGCTTGTCTGGCTCCTGAGACCCCACTTCCGACTGACCTCGAATGATTGTGCATACCAGTCCTGCACACGCTTTATACTGGGCATCTCGTTCAATCCATCGGGAAGGTCTCCCAGTTCCTCCACTCGGTGTGCTAATCTTATTGGAAGCTCTTCGGAGAGGAATTGTGATGCTCGGAACAACGTTCCTGCGTTACACATTAGCTGCTGTTCGTCTGAAGTCTCGAGAGCGCTCTTCCTACCTGTCGATGGGTTACTACCAAATTGCACCCTAGTCGCATGTCAGTCCTGGTTCTCGGGTCATCCACGCCCATCAGGTACATACATCTGTCGCAACGACACTCCAGTGGCAGGAAAGTTGGCATAGTGCTTGATCGTACTGGCCAACTCGGCCGTCTGCTTCCAGCTCATACTGCCACTCTCTCAAGACCCCTCGGGCCTGGGCGGAGGTAGGTCCGTCAACTCTGCCCCGAATGCTAGCAAGCCAGTGCGGATGGTATCGCAAGTCCAATATCCAGCCAATGCGATTTGTGTAAGATTCAAAGTGATAGGACGAGCAATATGTCCGTCAATGGGTCGTAGTCGGACAACGCGATTGAATATGCTCTGGGCTCGTGACTCCAAACCGCCAGCTTCGTGGGGCCTCGGCAGAGGCTCAATAGTTGTGCGTAACGAATAGAACTTCTCTGGCGACGATCGAGGATGGACAACGAGTCTCAGCTGCTGAAGCCGTCGGGACGCACGCTGGCAATACAGTCTGGAGCGCGTTGTTGTTTCGTTCGACGAAGTCAAGATACATGTATCTGCATTATTCACATTTCATCACTCTCACATGCACTTGAGCTTCCCCAGATTGGCGGACGGGAGGGGTGCAGCATGGACGGGCGATCGGCTGCTCGGGTACTATCGGAGATACTGTCGTGCTCGGGTGATACAGGATGACAATGGTGTGTTCCAGGAGAGAGTCCGGTTGTATGCTCGAGAAGTACGAGTGCCGAGATGAGACAATTGTGGACGTGACTGCAGTGACAGCACTTTGCTGATACATCAGTGGAAAGCTGGATACTCTCTATTTCCGAGGAACATGATGCATTGGGTGCGATGGAGGCTTGACAGTTCCGGGAGTAGAAGATTTCCAGATCAGGCTTAGTAGTGTGTAAAGTGAAGCCAAGCACGCTCCGAGACGCGACTTCCTCTCCCATCACACGGTCAGTACTCTCTATATGGATGATCGCCTGCCTTGAGCCTCGCTCCCTTCGACCAGTTCCCGAAAGATGTTGATGATATGCCACCGCCTGTATCCAGCCGGACGCCACCTCCACGCAAAGACGCCCGAATCATTATTCACTTCGACTATGATTGCTTTTACGCCGCCGTGTTCGAAGCAGCTAATCCGAATCTCAAATCGCTACCCTTTGCCGTTCAGCAGAAGCAGATAATCGTGACATGCAACTATGAGGCTCGCCGTCGTGGCTTACACAAGCTGCAGCTCATCAGAGAAGCCAGGCAAATATGCCCCGAAGTGATCATTGAGCTGGGCGAGGATATCTCGAGGTTTCGAGATGCAAGTAAGGAGCTCTATAAGTTCATTGAGGGGTTCAGCTGGAACGGCAAGGTCGAGCGATTGGGCTTCGACGAGGTGTGGTTGGACGTCACAGACATGATCGACTTCAACATGGAGATCTTGAACGTGCATGATCTGGCAAACTCATTCTTTCAGATGCACGAAGCCGATCCGACTGCTGGGTTCGGCTTCGATGCTGGTGGTGTAGCCGGCCATGCCTATCCCGAAGACTACATATTTCCGAGCGAGCAAGATGTCGATCAACTTACCCTGCGATTGAGGCTCGGGAGTCATCTGGCAATGCACATCCGGCATGAACTCGAAAGGGAGAAGGGTTATACTTGCACTGTTGGTATCGCCACTAACAAAGTACTGTCGAAGCTCGTGGGCAACCTCCACAAGCCGAAGGGGCAGACCGTTCTCATGCCCGACGGACAAGGTGACCTCGAAGGACCTTCACAGGCTTTCATCGGCGAGCATGACATCGGTAAAGTCCCTGGCATCGGCTTCAAGCTCTCACAAAAAATACGCGAGTGTATTCTGCAAAGACCTGCCGAGTTCGACGCTGGCTTGGTTTATGGTGGCACTAAGGAGAAGATCACCGTGGCTGACGTACGCGAGAATCCTAGCGTCAACTCAGAGATGCTTGAGAAGCTACTCGCTGGCCCAGGCTCGCCACATGGCATCGGATACAAGATCTGGTCCCTGCTACACGGCGTCGATGATACAGAGGTAAGCCAAATGCGAACTGTGCCCCGGCAGATAAGCATCGAAGATAGCTACGTTCGTCTCGACACCATGCCTGAGCTGTTGAAGGAGCTTGACGGGCTTGCGAAAAGTTTGTTGACGAGGATGCGAATCGATTTGCTCGGCGTCGAGGATGACTGGGACGAAGACAACAGTGCCTCAATTGCACCTTTGTTAAAGAAGTGGCTCGCACATCCAAAGACCTTGCGACTGACAACACGGCCACGCAAAGCGCTTCTGGCTGATGGAACACGACCGCGCTCCTTCAAGCGGATATCACACTCTGCGCCTCTGCCCACATTTGTCTTTTCTCTCTCTGACACTATTGATGTCCTAGCCGATAAGCTGGTCAAAGAGGCACTCGCAGGGATGTTCCGGAAGCTACATCCTGAGAAAGCAGGGTGGAATCTCAGTCTTGTCAATCTTGCTGTCACCAACATGGCGGAAACAGGTGGCGAGAGCAAGACTGCGAACGGAAGGGACATCAGTGGCATGTTCAGACGACAAGAGGACGTCCTCAAGGACTTCCGAATCGTTGAGGATGCGGCAGAAGAGGTTGACGACATTGATGCAGTGCGCGAGATTGGGTCAGCCGTCAGCATTGCAACTACCGATGACGTCTGGGACGACGGTGAAGAAGACGGTAGTGAAGTATGCGGCGACTGTGGGTTGCGCCTTCCTGAATTTGCTATGTTAGCACATCGACGCTACCACCTCGTCGACCCTTGACAACTTCACATCTCCTATTACACAATACTATCACTCGACCATTGTCATCCCAACACAGTCGCGCATGTTCAACACACGCCGTGGCATCTTCAAGGTTGTCTTTCATGCGACGTACGGCGAGACTGAAGCAATCAAGCTCGTTGTTGACAAACAAGCAATGTACTCACCATTGTCTTGAGCTTGGCTTGCGGCCTTGAATCAGACACAGCAATCAAGTTGAGATCGACGAGAGTAACTACAATTTCTCCAACCAGTCGCGCCACTCTCCCTACCATTTGCAACGGCGACAGTGGCAACATGATCGATCAAGCACCGCCGCACATGACCGGCGATGTCAACGGGTCTCCTCTCGCGAAGACGGACCCAAGGGTCAAACCACAACAGCGCGGCCGGCCGCAACAACGCGCGAACAAGAACGCTGTTGCGATTCCGCTCTTACTGCAAAAGACATCGCCATCAGTGCCGACGCCATCCAAGCCTTTCCGCGACTCCTACCCCTGCGACCCACCTCCTCCGACACCAAGTTCAGAAGAGATCATCATGATCAATGCGCGTGATCGCCAGCCTCCGCCTGGCCAAGCTCATCATATGATCCGCCGTTTCACGGATCTAGAAGTGTCGTCGAAGCCTGAGAGTGTCTCTGGTACGTCCACTCTTGTCTCCTCACCGTCTGTACCCCTGTATAACAAAGAAGATGGTTCCATAGCCCCTGTACTTGGACTCTCCGGTGGTTTGTGGCTTGTGCACAAGTCCTTATTGGACAGAGTTCCGCAAATTCACCATGAGGATTGGGCAAGGCAAATGCCCACTCCAATGTCACCACTAAATCTAAATGCCTCATCTTGGCTTGCGTCTGTGTTGCGGGCGGATGGACAGCAAGAGATTGATGGGTTTAGACCTGACGATGGAACAGGACATTCAAGTATCGATGCTGTGTGGGACGTGTGGGACGCTGTAGCAACGGGCGATGCGTGGAGCGGCAGCCAGCGCGCTGCCCTGGGCTCCGGTACCAGCTCCATCGACGGCAACTGGGGGTGGGCGACGGATGCGCAGGATGTCCCGACTCTTGACAGCGGAACGAATGCGACGCACGACATCTCTGCGGAGCCCGAAAACGAGAAGGCCTATGACCTAGGCTCACAAATCCAAGTCGACCTACAAATGTCCAGTACCAACTGCGATGAGCTCGCTACGGATGCTCCGCCGAAGCTTTCGCAAGCTGTCTTCCAGCAGCTTGAGATGCAACTCGTTGATCCCAAAATCGGCATCGCAGACTTGGCGACCCTCCTACAGACTCCAGCATTGACCCAAGGTCAACTCCTCCACCTACTCGGCCATCTTCGCACCACGTTGCTTGATACGCTCTTTGAAATCCGCACGCTCGAACTTCACTTCGCTCGGCTGTCGTACTTCGGCCCGAAGTATACAAATCGCATCGAAGCCGCTGGTAAGAGGTTCCAGCAATCTGCTAGCGTGGAATTCTATGACAGCATGGATGAGGACTTCATCGCCGAGCAGGGCAGGATGAGCGGGACTCTGGACACAAGAGGTGTTATCCTGCGGCACGCTGAATCTTTCCGTTTCGCCGTCGCTAGGTTGGTGGAATTGCGAGGCCATGATGAGCACACCGAGTTTCGTAGAGATGTCGAGCACACCGAGCAGACGAGTGAGACGATCAAGATGAAGCAAAAGCGCGGTGGCGTGAAGCAGAAGGACAGGAAGCAGAAGGGTACGAGGCAGAGAGGAAGGCAACAGTCGACTGTCGCTGTCACTGAAGCGGCTTTGCCTGAAGAATTGCACGGGCATGCGAAGGAGAGATCCGCGCATATTGAGAAGGAAGGGGTGGCCGAGACTGAGCATGCGCCGTCGGCGCCAGCAAGTGTGGGTAGTCTGCTCAGGCAGGGCAAGAGAGGTGTGTCTGTGCCGGCTTTGCGTTGAGGTTCTAGCTGGAATACGGCGCTAGGGCATTGGGGCATTGGGACATTGGGAGAACGTCGCATGGCGTACTGCGGATTGTTAAGATGTGACTTGTACCACGTGCGCTGCGATGTTGGGTGGCATAAATAGCGCTGCTAGCATTCCAGCTGAGGCAGTGTAGGGCTGAGATAATGTACCAACGAGAGCCTAGTACATACAGAATACTTGTCAAAAATTGCATCAGTCAGGTGAATTCGACTGTCCTCTCAGCGCCACTGCACACTGCTATGCGATGTTGTGAGTACGAAGTAGATACTAAGGTAACTCAAGAGTGTCTTCGACGCTGGGTGTGAAGCAGACAATCTTTGTCATAGATAAGACACTGCAGAGCAGTCTAATGCATTGAACAACGTCTACGTTATATAGTTGGAACTCGACGTGGAATGTACTCGTCTCTAGATGCTGGGCGTCGTGACACAGGTCTCTCCTTCATATGGATGGGTGTCTCACACTCGTACTCTAGACTGACATAGTAGTCCATAAGAACCCCATTTTTATGCTGGAGCGCCAATTGGCCTCCATAGAACGCACAGCAGTATTCACCACGACGATATGAGTACACAAGGGACAGAGAACGTTTCGCCGCTTACAGCTAATCCGTACACTGACGCGCAGCAGCAGGAAAGGGCCGACGAGATGATGGCACTACAGATGGCTCGACTCGATCCTGATCAGGAAGACTCAGCCTACGAGCTCGCTGTTCAGGCCTGGACGACCGATACCGATGTCATTCCCGGTATGGTCACTCCACCCCGGCCAGCGACAGATCAATGTATTGCCTGTGGCGACAACGGAGACCACTTTCTCACGACCTACGAACACTCGTGGTGCAACGGCTGTCTGAACAAGCGCTTCAGACAGGCAACGAACGAAGAGTGCATGTTTCCGCCACAGTGCTGTCATGGCGAGATCCAGCTAGACCGTGTAGAGCGTCTCCTCGATCCAGCGCTAGCCGAAGAGTACGGCAGGAAAGCGATCGAGTACCGCACAGCGAATCGAACTTACTGCCACGGTTGCCGCAGATTCATCCCGCCGGACGGCGATGACTGAGCAGGAGATCTAGCAAAGTGTTTCGCCTGCGGATTCTTTACCTGTAAGATCTGTGGCTCAGCGCCGCATGGGAACGACTGCCCGGAGGACACAGGCTTGCAGCTCTTACTAGAGATGGCAGGAGAAGAGGGCTGGCGGCGGTGTCGGGTCTGCAAGCGGATGATCGAGTTGAGGGATGGGTGTAACCACATGACGTGAGTCGATCCCAGCCCTATCTGGGGAGCCACTCACTGACTTCTGATAAATGCGAGTGCCATCACCGATTCTGCCATGCTTGCGGCGCGGATTGGAATCCGAAAACTTGCGAGTGCCCTCAGTATCCTGGAGCCTGGCGTGGATCAGATAGGTAAGGATTACTGATACTTAAAAAGGTAGACGTAGTCGATTTCCTTAGTTCTACTCCCACCTTTCCCGCCACTCCATACTGATCTTCTCCAACATGTCCTCCAATCTCTCCTCTTCCTCCTCAGATAGTCCCTGCATCACTTCAGCTCTTCTCCTAACCTCTCGATATCGTTCCTGCAATCGCAGCTCCGCTTCCCTCCGTTCCCGTGCTTTCTTGGCCAGACTTCTCAGATCATTTTCCCGCACAGCCTTTGCCCATATCCTTCTCATCCGTCGTGAATAGAGCTGACAGCTCGTGCCGACACCCTCCCCATATATAGGCTGCACAGTCCGATTGAATCGCATAGCGACATCGTAGTCTTTGCGTATATCAGGCTCGATGATTTCTTCGTAGCAGTCTTCGCAGACTGCAAAGTCAGGGAGGGCAGGTATGAAGTGCCAGAGTCCGCCAAGGAGCATATTGTCCCGCTCGCACTCCCGAACGCGCAGCTTATGCTCTACTAGCTCGATGAGCAGCATGGGATCGGGCAGCTTGCGAGACGCGGCAGCTTTGTCGTGCATATCTAGAATCTTGTCAAGGTAGATCTGGAAGCGATTGCTTTCCGTTCGCACCGCACATCTTCGTTTGTCGTAGGACACACGCGCGGGAAGGCGTACGAATAGGCCATTCAGCGTGGGCAGCAGGCGCTCGATCTTACGCACGTCCGCATAGCAGATATGGAAGTTGCGAACGAAGAGGCCATCGGCGTCGCGCAGACCGTGCCAGCTTCGCACGGCTTCGTCTTCGCCTGGGCAGGGTTCGGAGGAGTCTTCGATGTCGGCGAGATCGCGCATTAATTGCAGGTCGGGTTTACGCTGCTGCAAGGTGAGTAGCCATGCTAGACGGATCCATGGCGTGCCGAAGGCGCATTGCACTTTCGTATTGAGACTTCGAGGTGGAGACCGACGGAATGACGGTCTGTAGATAGTGCGTTCGAAGACATCCGAGATGCAGTCCGGGCAAAAGTCAAGGCTTGGCGAACCGATCAAAGTATACCAGTCATCGTATCCTGCTACAGCGTCTGCGCGTGGACACCCAGGCATGCCTTTCGCAAGCATAGCCTCGACTTCCTGCTTGGTAGGAGCTACAGTGTTAGTGGAGGTCTTGCGTTGCGTCTCTGGTCTAGGTGCCCTGATGAATGTCGGAGGTGCTGTCGGCTCTATGGGAGTTGTGTTGACAAACGAGTGTCGTGCGAGAGGAGTTGGTCTTTGGACGAAACGTGATGTTTGCTCCAGGTTTGGCGAATCGGTCCGCGGTACACTTCTCGATTCGTGATTACGATCGTCTGTGGCACTTGACCGAGATGCAAAGAATTGATGATCGGTCTCAGCAGGCATGTAGATGCTGGGTGTGCTTGGGCCTTGTTGCACCGGATATGGCAAAGCAGACTGTGGCGAAAAGCCCGGGTAAGTCGCACTCGATCTCGGCACATCAGGCATGGAGTCGGAACGCATCGAGGTCGACAAACGAGATGGCCCCTTGGGTGCCCCTTGTCGCGCACGGGAAGCATTTTCTACCAGATATCGGTCCCAATCGCTGTCACTCTGAGGCAATGATGGCATGGCCGGCATGCGAATTCTGCCATCAGTAGGTGGGGTCCCTGGTCGCGAGCCCTCGGCCGAGGAAGGTACTGAGCCTGGCTTGCTACTTGAGAGGCCACGAAAGGAGCCCGAGTCTCGAGGAGATCGCTGTGGTGGCGACGATTCCGATGTCCGACTGGTGGCTGACGCTGGCGATACAGGACGAGACGAGCGACCGTAGGAATGCCGTGAGCCGTCATGAGGTGCCAAGCCTGTGGACGATCGTGACACGGTTGGGCTACCGCTGGCGCTTGACGAAGCTGCCGCGCCGAGAGCTGCTGCCGCGGCAAGTGGTACAACCCGCGCAGCCTGTTTGACATCGTTCTTAGGAAGCGAGGACGAGCTGTACGTCCGGCTGCGTACATTGGGATGTCCACTTGGTCTTGGAGAGTCTCTGGACGACGCGGTCGCAAAGTCGACTACCGACGTCCGCGAGCTGGACGAACTCGTGGCGGACTCCTCCTTTGCGAAACCAGGTGCCGTGCCTGGCCGTCTACGGGAGCTTGACGATGCATGGCGCGTATCGTCGATGGCAATTTCATCTGCAGACGCTCTTGACCCGAAGTAGTCCCGTCCTGGGATGGAGCGAGGCGATCGTCGTCCAGAATCTCTGCGTGAAGCCGTGGGTTGTAATGTTGCGCTACGATCTG